>QANX01007548.1:0-13165 GCA_003254975.1 Ochetophila trinervis
TTTCTATATTTTTCTATAAATTTTCATAATTTCTTTATTATTTTTATCGATATTTCCGTATTTTTGACCCTTGATATTTTCTGTCGATACTGATATTTTCATCATTAATTAAAACATAGTGTCTCATCTATGTTCAACCATTAAATATAGTTGTATATGTGAAAGTTGTAAGAAATTGAACAATGGATACAAGTGATGGGTCATTTTTATTTTTATTTTTCAATACTGCTAGATTGCTTTAAATTTATCTTAATTAAGACTTAGTTATTTAAAATAATTTTCTCCCATAATGTTTTGTCCTATGTCCTGGATGGGCCAAAAAAAGGCTTACAATATATTTTACTTCTTTGGAGCGTTGGACATGTTTTAATTTAAATCTATATTATATACTATATATAAGTCAATTAAGAAATATTAGGTCCTTCAATTTTTCATGTTACATTAACTATGTCAAGAGTAGCATAATATTCAACATCCAACAAAAAAATAATAATATTGAATCTTGATATATATATATATATATATAGATATGAATTTGCTATAAAACATACTTGTTGAGCTCCATAAGCTCCATAATAATTTTTTTTTCTTGAATTCTTTTCAAATTTTTTTTTTGACTTTTGATTTTATAGCATTTGGAGCTATTGGGTGAAAAAAAAACCAAAAAAAAATGTTATACAAAACACGACAATCATGTATATTTTGGTGTTTTAGTCATATTTTTTTGGTTTTTTTTTTGTATATTTATAAAATTTATAGCATTTAGTAAAACAAAAAACAAAACAAAAAATCAAGAAAAAAAAAGAACAAGAAAAAACCCATCTGTTGGGTACCATAAGCTTCTCATCATGTGGATTTTATAGTAAAATTATATATATATATATATATATATAAATTCTATAGTCATGACTTTATGACCGTTTTATGATTATTACGTCATTTATCAGCTTTTAAATTGTTTCAAGACTGAGATTTAAAAGTATATTTGAGATTTAAGTAAATTTATAATATTGACGTCACTTTACCCTCATATGGTCTTAGTATTTCACCAAACTCCTATAATCTATCAAAATTTTATTAAATCTCAACCTTTAAAGTAATCCAAAAGTTGATAAATGATTTTCTTACTAAAAAATTGTTAAGATATCCTGACTATAGAATGACACTATATACATATACACACACACCATAATACCAATATATATTTATATATATATACATATCCTCATTTTATTAAAATAAAAATTGATAGTAAAATTATATTTTTAGTAACAAATATGAAAATATCATCACTAAAAATAATCTAGTAATAATATGCTATATGTGACCGTCTTTATTTTATAATAGCTTTATTTTAGAATTTTTCTTATATATAAATATTATCTAGCTCATATTATTGTACCAGATAATAATATGGCACAGTGATTTTATTATTTGTAAATTTATGTGATAAATTTTAATTTGTAACATTTAATTTAATTTTTTAATACTAAATTCTAATAAAGAAAAATAATTTTTTTTAAAATAACAACTTAAAATGCCACATACATGTAAATTTCCCTGGTAATCTAATTTAAACCTTTTGTAACATATCATTATCTGGTATTATAATAATTTATCTCCCTATATATAACATTGACACATAAATTTCAATTAAAATTTAAAAAAAATTAATTTGAGAAAATATATATGACTGAATATTTATGAACTTTTTGTTTTTATATAACTTGATCATAGTTTGTCAGTCAAAATATTTTAATTAATAGAGATTCTCTTAAGCCAAGAAAAGAAACAAATTTATTTTTAGTAAAATTAAATATTAATGAATATTATGAATTTTTTTTATATAACGTTGTCATAATTCATAAATCATTCGTTTGTCTTTTTTTTTTATAGGCAAATATATTGTAATTAATTAGAAATTCTTAAGCCCAAAAAAAAGCAAAAAATTGAGATATCCATACGCTTGAATTGCTTAATCCTCACCCTACATCGGTGACTGACCGTTGATCAAACTGACTTTTATAAAGTTAAACTGACTTTCATAAATAATTAATTAACCGAACGGCTACGATGAGTGCCTTATTGAAGCAACTCAAAGAAAAAGAAGAAAAAATTGAAGCAAAGAGACGTCCCAGATTCTCTTGTGACCGACAATTTGGAATAAAATTCTAGCACTCCAAGGACCACCAAGTACAGTGGTCACCTCCAATCGGTGCTAATATTGTGAATACCTCTAATTATTTTACATGCCTGTCACTCTCCGCGTTCGATTCCTCTCTCGAGTTTGACCAATCACGTCCACGTGAGCAAAACGACGCAGCTGGGGTAATTTCCAATGCCCAAAAAGGACAACCTCTGGCAGTTTTCAGGTCTGTCGTAGCTCTATCATCACTAGAAATAAAAGAAAGAGATCGAAAAATGTTTCGTTGGGAAAGAAAAGGAAAAAAAAAACTTCTAGAAAAATCTAAATGACGTCGATTTTCCACGTGTCGTAAAACTAGAGCGAGTTAGAATGAGAGTCGGAAAAGGCAACACAGATTGTAGCGCAGCCAACAAGTTTGGGATTGCTTCGCTACGCGACGACAATACTCGAGGCCTTTGGCACGTTAGGCGATATGATTCCCTCAAAAGACCCCACCTTCTTCTTATCAGAAGCATTGGAATCTATCGGGATTGTGGTTTTATTTTTGAGAATATATATAGTATTTTTAATAAAACAGTAATGTCATAAGTATTAAAATATTTATTAAAAATAATTAATTATTATAATATTATTTACTAAGTCATAAATAGTTTAATAAATAGTTACTAAAATTAATATTTGTGAAATTAATATTCGTGAGTGCATCAATGAAGAAATACACTCACGAAAGAAATTAATATTCCTAGGCGTAGACCATTTTAAATAGACATTAAAATCTAAAATTTAAATCTTGATCTAACCTATTGAAATCCACCCTTCTCATAACGTTGAAAAATAATAATATCAAATTAATAAAAAAAGATTAAAATGTACGAAAATCCACCTCTAGGGACTTAAATTTTTAGAAAAATGATGCTTTAATACGGTATCGATGGTACGCCTACAAAATTGAGGTTTTGAAAAATTAAATAAAAATTGCACTTTAATAATAAAGAAATGTACATATCTATAATACCTAAAGGGCAGTGGGTGGTTTATTGTTGTCCGTATTTCATTGTTTTTTTTGAGTGTTTCATTGTTTAGAGACATTTTGCATAGTTAATCAGTTGTTTCATTACTTTTTGACAACAAATTGCACATTATTATTTTCTTTAGACATTCATTTAGTTATTTATCTGTCAATTATGATAATAATGAGTTTTATTGTGAAATAGGAATTTGTGCATTTTACCTTCCCAATATAACTCATAAATGAGGTGATTTAAATTTTAAAATGTGGTTTACATTATTGACCTTGTTAATAGACAAAATAAAACTTCTCTGTGTGGGTTAGAATGTATTTTTGCCTAATTTTTGCATAAAGATACTAATTACTGATATAATTGTATTCATTTAAAAATGTTATAAATAGATTAAAAATGAAAAATATTAAAAAATTTCTTAGGTTATATTTTATAAATAATAAAAAAGACACCTTTTTCAAAATAATCTTAATAGAAAATGATCAAAAATTAAATTACACTTATTTGCACCATATTTAAACATTTATGATTATTTTAATGATTAGAATATCAAATGATTTAATCATCTTTCTATTTATATATAAAATCAATATTTATACTATGTTGTTAAAAAAAAATCTCACATCTCAACATTTTTTTCCTAAGAGGTACAGCGTTATACCGTTATTGCTGTAGATATTTATCTACTTATTTTTTCTTTTATTTTTGATTTGATTATATAGATTTAATTTGGAAGTTTGTTGTGGTTGTAGAAAAGAAGTGAGAGGAATAAGCAAAAGGTAAAAGCTGAGTGAGGCCAATTCTTCATTTTCTGGTCCATCGGATTTTCTTCTCCAGTGAGATTTTAATTTTCCACTTTTTTGTTTTCGTTTTTTATTCTTCTTTAAACTAATAATTTTAAAAAATAAACATTATTATTAATTTTTTCAGCAATATATGTATTTTGGGTGTAAACTTGGGCCATCCAACCCTGTTTGAGCTCAAAACTTTAGACTTGATTGGATTCCAGCTAGATTTTTTTGGATTGAATATATAATTATGGCCGAGGTAGTCTGCATCAATGTTCTAAATTTTAAAACCTGGTGTCCATTCCTATAAGTATCAAGTGAGACTTCGGGCTTGAGTACTGGGCTCGGGCTTCAGATTTAAAGTTTAAATCCAAATTTAGAGCTGAAAGTTTTATTGAAAAATATTTGTTTACTTAAACACATAATATAAAAAAAAATTACATTCTGATATTTTTATGCACTCAAAGTACATCATAAATTAAAATTGAAATAAAAAATTATAAGTTTTCTCTTATAAGTATAATAAATTTGATTTTGTTATACATATTAAATAAATCAACTGTTCAATTGCATAATAATTTTTAAGATTCAGATGAATAGTTATTATACATATTTATATATACAAAATATATATAATTAATTATTAGNGTCCACTTCTCGTACTGTATACCAGAATGCAATTAATAAAGGCATTAAGTAGAGAATGCAATTAATAAAGGCATTAAGTAGTTCAGTGTTAGTATTAATTGCCCTTTAATGACCTTTTTTCTGTTTTCGGGTAGAAATATAATTGTTCCGTTTTGACTGTACATGTCCATAAAGTATTCAAACTTTAGATCCAGATCCTCTTTTTATTATTTTTTTTATATAACTTTTTGTTTTCGCTGTACTTTTTTTTTTTTTTTTGATAAAGTGTTTTCGCTTTACTTATGTGTTTTTTTATTTTTATGAATATTCACTGCATTAAACACAGGAAAAACCTCTTAAACTAGAAGATTACATCTTAGACCCGGCAATCATTAAAAGCAATGTTTAAAAAGGAGGAAGGGAGAGCATCCATATTATAATCATTAAAAAAGAAATGAGAAGAAAAATTAAGTGAGTCTTTGACAATTCTGTCAGCAAGAGAGTTTGAGGATCTATGTATTCTTTGTTTGTACTATTCTATTTGCAAATTTATTTTTTTATAATCCTATTCTATTTGCAATTGATATGCTATCCTTTTTAGTACAATTTTTATTTTGGTGAAAAGAGAGGATTCATTGAAACCAAAAAGAAAAAGGACAACATACAAACATTCAGGGGGTTGTCCCCACTCCATCAGAGAGGTGCCCACTCTCTTCCAAAGCTAAACAAACTGACATATCTTCAGGGAAGAACTCCTCAAGAATTAAACCATAAAAATTAAACCTTGCTGCCCATTTAGCACAAAGATGTGCAAGATTGTTATACCGACGGTTACACCAAGAAAAATTAATAAAATCAAAAGAACTACGAAGAAACCAGATTTCCTTAACCATATTCTCCGTCGACTAGTGCATGTTTTTAGTGATGCCCTCATTTAGACAAAAAACAGAGTTCTTGGCATCTGTTTCACAGAGGACAGATCTCCAACCATTCCGAACACAAACCATGAGAGCTTGCCCGATTGCCCATAATTCCGCAATCATCGGATCTCGGCAACAGAATTTAAAGGAATGAGCTTCCATCAGCTTACCATTCCGATTTCGAGCCACCATACTCAGGAAACTACCATTACTACGAACTGTCGCATCAACATTAATTTTCAGAATTCGTATGGGGAGGGCTCCATCTGCTAGAGGCCAAAACATTCAAATCCTTTCTCTCATCAAGCAAGACCTCCTTCCACGCACATTTAAATTCCAAAAACTTTTGCCTGACCAGATTGTAGAGGCATCTAGAGAAATAGAAATATCTTTAAACAACAGCTCATTTCTAGCCCACCAAATATGTTCCAAAATGAGCACACTATATAAAATGAACTTTTTATGATTTTCCCTTGCTATTTGAGGAAGGATTCTCGGGTTCCAAATCTTTTCCAGGTAAGAGTTAACCTCATTATCATTCTGGTCCTCCCATTTTATTCCCCATGGGGTGGTAAACCAAAGACCCTTAGCAAAATGGCAATCAAATAATAAATGGACTTCAGTTTCCACAACAGGGCAGCCATGCACACACCTAATATCATTCATATGTAAACCTCTTCTGATGAGGTTTTGTTTCACACTTAAACCCCCATTAGCCAGCTTCCACAAGAAAAACTTATGTCTGTCAGAATTTTGCTGCTCCATAATTTCCTCCACCAAGACGAAGGTCTCTCACCTTCCCAATTTTCAGTCCGGTAAAAAGATTTAACAGAGAAAGCCCCTGTTCTATTTCCCAGCCAAATCAATTTATCATCTACATTCGTTTAACCGACTCTTCATTGAAAAGCTCGTTCAACAAAGCAACATTCCACACGCCATTTCTATCCATCAGCGATTGCACCATACCATATCTCAACCTACCACTTACATCTCTGGGAACCGGTTTGAAATTCGATAAATTTGGAACCCAAGGATCTTCCCAAAAATTGATATTGCTACCCTTCCCCACTTTGAAACAGAGACCTCTCTTCAGAATAAAGCGGGAGTTCAGGATAGCAGGCCACACTCTGGAACAATTTCTTTTTCTCCGGCAGTGCATAAAAGAAGCATGGGGAAAATATTTCGCCTTCATAACTTGAACCCACATTTTTCCAGTATCACTAGCCAGAGACTATCCCATTTTACCAAGCATAGCAGAGTTCATACTACTCAGCTTCCTCAAACCCAACCTACCACAAGCTTTTGGTTTACAGACTTTATTCCAAGCAATAGGAGTCCATCCTTTCTTCTCTTTGGTGTTCCCTCTCCATAAGAAAGCTCGGGAACACCTATCCATCTCTTTGACAATATCAGCAGGGACCTTATTCACAGACATAGAATAATGGGGCATAGCAGAAACCACATGTTTAATGAACCTTATCCTTCCGACTTGGGAGAGAATTTTAGCTTTCCAGCTTTCAAAACGGGAGGTGATTTTTCCAGCCAGATCATCAAAATCCTTCTTTATATTATTTGTTGGGGAACATATTGTTTCCCAAGTATTTCACATCCCGGTCTAACTTTTTCATATTAAGAGTACTCTTGATAGCAGCCTTGAGGCTGCCATGTATGTTTTTCAAGAAAAAATAACCTGATTTCTCGGGGTTGAACTGTTGACCGGTCCATGCACAAAACGAATCCAAACACTTAATAATTTAATAAGCTTGACTAACGAAAGCCTTGCAGAAGATGAGGATAT
This sequence comes from Ochetophila trinervis, assembly GCA_003254975.1. Classification (NCBI taxonomy): domain Eukaryota; kingdom Viridiplantae; phylum Streptophyta; class Magnoliopsida; order Rosales; family Rhamnaceae; genus Ochetophila; species Ochetophila trinervis. The sequence continues at coordinate 7,302 of QANX01007548.1, forward strand.
CATCAGACAAAGAGGTGCGTGATAGAAGGGGCCAGTCTAGCAACTTTAACACTCTGAATGTCACCATCCATTTCTAGCTTATTGATCATTCTGGACAAAATTTCCAAAAATAGGACAAAAAGGAAAGGGTATATTGGATCCCCTTGCCTAATACCTCTTTCCATTGGAATATAACCAAACGGAGAACCATTGAGTAACATTCGAACTCTCACTGAGGAAACACATCTGAAAACCAGCAGTTTAAACTTGTTGTCAAAACCGTAAACTTCCAAAACCTTCAACAGCACATCCCAATCCACCTTATCATAGGCTTTATGCAAATTAATTTTAATTCCCACAAACCCTTGAGCGCCTTTCTTCATCTTCAAAGAGTGAGTAATTTCTTGGACCAAGATAGAATTTTCACCAATCCACCGACCCGGTACAGAAGCCGATTGATTGGGAGAAATAAGGCCCTGAAGCAAGAGCCTTAACCGACTGACTAGGATCTTGGAGAAGACTTTGTAAAGAGTATTGCAAAGAGCAATCGGCCTAATATGGTTGAAAGTGGAGAATTGGGGACTCTTCGGAATAAGCACAACGAAAGAGTCATTTAGACCCTGAGGAAGAACACCGTGGCGGAAGATGTTCCGGATTGTCTTCGTCACGTCGTCACCAACAGTGTCCCAAAAATATTGGAAGAACAAAGCCGACATTCCATCCGGTCCAGGCGCCTTAATGGGATGAAGGTTTTTCACTGCTTTCAAAATCTCCTCTTAACTGGGAATGCAGCTAAGCCTGGAATTTTGGGCCTCAGTAATTGTTGCCTGAAAAAGGCCATCAAAAGCCTGCCTGTGGTTGAGGTTCTCAGCTCTAAAGAGATCAGTATACTCTTTAGTAAGGAACACACCAATCTGATTTCTCGTCTCCATCCATTCTCCACTGTTATTCCTTAGACTATCAATGAAAATCTTTCTCCTATTGTTGATCGTTGAAGCATGAAAGAACTTAGAATTTCAGTCACCAGCAGTTAACCAAAGCTCTCTGGATTTTTGTCTCCAAATGATTTCTAGACGATTCAACCACTCACAAAGATCTTCCTGAGTTTTCCTCTCTTGACTTAGGGTTACTTCAGTAGGGACTTGGCCTTGAAAAGACTTTATCAAATTTTCATAAAAAAGAATTTTATGTCTACAAAAACCGAAAGACTCTCTGTTCCACCTTCCTAGAGCCCTTGCTGTGTTAATGATTTTTCTCCCAATCGAAACTCTTCTCATATGTCCAGTGTTAGTCTCCCATGCCTCTTTGACAATATTATGGCAAGATGGGTCCTTAATCCATATTTTCTGAAATCTGAACGGCTTTGGAAGCTTAGGATGTTCAGGAAACAGATTCAGGACAATAGGAGAATGATCCGATTGGTAGGCATTGAAATGATTCACACCAACATTACTAAAATTAGTCTGCCAATCCACACTCGTGATGACTTGATCCAGACGTTCTCGGATGTTGGCCAAACCACCCCTTTTGTTACACCAAGTGAAAGTACGACCACTATACCTAATATCAATACAATGAACTTCATCCATAAAGAACTTGAGCCAAAAATTGATTTTAGAGGAAACTCTACGCCCTCCCCTTTTTTCCTCATGAGTCAGAACCTCATTCAAATCACCAATGCAAGCCCACATCGAGGACCCCTCTTTGATGAGAGAGATGAGAGTAGTCCAAAATTCCTCTCTGTCAGATCTTTCCGCCGGGCCATAACAGGCCCATAACGTCCAATGGCTTCCATGTAACATCTCGTTTTGAGAAAAATAAAAAAAATTTCAAGTTTGACCAGTTTGACCTTAAGTGGGCCCCATGGTTGACTTTTTGTACAGTTATGTTTCAGCTTTGACGTTGGTACCGTTGCGTAGAACTAGTCGATACGAGTTCGTAGACTAGTAGTACGCTTGATTCGGAGTTAAGACCAGGAAGTTATGGTCATTTTAGTGTGAAGGGCTTTTTGGTAATTTGGCAAGGACTGATATTTTGGATGGGAAATGACCATTTTGCCCCTGTCTTCATCTTTAAATTTTTGGCCAGATTCTGGAATTTTCCAGCCACACCCGACGCCTTCCACCCCCTTCGCCGAGCCATTTTCGCACGCCGGTAGCCGACACACCGTGGCCGGAGTTGGCCGACCACCACCACTAGATCGAAGCCGGCAACCTCCTCTTCCTCCCTGTACGAGTGGTGATGCACCGCCTATCCAGGAAGCTTCTCCTCGTGCCGGTGAAGCTAACCCAGGTTGTTCCTCCCTTTTTCTCCGCTGTTAACCACCTCAACGGACTCAACCTTTGGCCGGATCTTCCACCCCTCCAGCGGAGCCACCGACGGTGAGTGAGTGCTCACCACCCGTTCCAACGCGTTCCTAGGGTCGTGGGCAAGCTTGCCGTACAGTCAATTTAATCTAATTTCAGTCGGATTCAAAAACGCCCAATTCCGGTTGAGGTTCGATCTTCGGGGATCGATTCCGACCATTGGCGAGGACAAATCTTGAAATTGAAGGTATATTCTCGGTCCTTGCATCTTTAATTTTGTTTCGGTATAAAGTTTGTTGAAATCGGACTTGAGACGGAATAATTCAAAATTTGGGGATTTTGCCGTTAAGGGCATTTTGGTAATTACTGAAATTAAAGGGCATTTTGGTATTTAGTGTTTTAATTTTGTAGTTAGAGACTTAGAGGACTCCTCTGAGCCTTTGGTTAGTTTTTCAGCAATTAAAAGAATTTTTCGGTAAATTATTTTTAGGTGTTCGTGCACGTTCAAGGGCTGGACCGGAGATCCAGCCGGAGCACGCGTCAGACCAGTGAGTGCATTTATTTTCTAAATCATTTTGGGATTATATATTATTATGATTTAATCGCATATGATTTGTTTTTATTGAAATTTCTTGCACATTTAAATTATGCTTATTAAATATATTTTATTCTGATTTAAATTATTGATGATTTAAGACTAAATGTGCATTTGTGTTTAAATGGTTATCGGTGATTTTGATATTTTGGATATTTTACAATTTTGTGGAAATTGGTGATTTAAAGAAAAATTATGGCTTTTGTGGAATTTAAGAATTTTGAGGCAATTTTCTGATATGCCAAATATTTGATTGTTTTCGTAAAAAAATTTCAAAAGAGAAGATTTTGGAAAATTGTTTAAAAGTAAAAGGATTTGAAAAATTGTTGATATTCGATGATGGAGGATTTTAGAAATGATTTTGAGGAGTACCACACGGTATCGAGATGTTGATTGAGATGTATGGATTATTATGCGCGCTATATGTATTATGCCATCCTCTGCTGCGGACACGTGTCGGGAGAGAGATGATGAGGATCCTAACATGATGGATTTGGGACGCCGGTTCGTTGTGATGAGTTTACCCCCCTCCCCCACCTGTGACGCCATCAGGACGCTGAGGGTCACATGGCACGATACTATGCTGTGGTACCGATTTGGATTTATATGGATTGTATTTATATGATTTGGATTTATACGATTTAAATTTATATGGATTGGATTTATATGATTTGGATTTATACGATTTGGATTTATATGGGTTGATTTATATGATTTGGATTTATACGATTTGGATTTATATGATTTTCGATTCACGGTTGCAGTTATGATTTTGTATTCATGGATTTTGTCTCATGGTTTTAGATTGTGGATTTTGAATTTTTGGGTTGGAGCCCATGGTATTTGGTTTTAAATTGGTTTTGGATTTAACAAATGTTTTTACTTGCCATTTTATACAAACATGAATTACAAATAAATTTAATGTTTCTTGTTGAGATTATATTTATGGTTTTAATGATTGATTCGTGATTTCAATGATCGTTTTAAATTACATTTTTGCCCCACAAACTGTTTTATAATGATTTAATGATTTTGGGGATTAAACCAAGGGTTTTGCGAAATGATTTTCAAAACGGGGAACCTTTCAACTGAGTGACGTGAGGTTTGAGTGTAAAGGGTTTAAACTGTTGAACTTGTATTTTGTAGTTATCTAGGAGCACTTACTGAGATTTTATATCTCACGTTTTGCTTTTTTAACTTCGTTCCCTAGGTCATAGATGCAGGTCCTCGTGAGCTACCGTCGGCATCGCATTCGCACTCGACATCCGCTACTACTTCTTCTTATGTATTAAATCATGTTATCTTTTATTTTGTTTATTGTTGGATTTGTATCATTTATATTTTGTTATCTCACTTAGTGATTCTGTCATTCTCACCTTCTCCCTAATCTGTTTTGTTATTTATTTCAGTACGGCTAGTTGTTTGTTGCAATGCATATCTTATCAACTTTTTGTCCTATTTATTATTTTATTGTTTATTGAACTCCTTTCCGGAGGAAGATTCTATCGGCTGCCCCGAGGGGTTCTGGTGGAATCTTCCTCAGGTGGTGACAGGACCCGACCCGCTTGGATCCTGCCTGCGTGACTTAATGTTGCCACTAAGCCACAAGCAGTCGTGAAAGTCCGCTAAACCATTTTTCAACAGAGGTAACAACCAACAGACCGAAAGGTTTTCTCTACTGCCGGAAATTCCATTAAAATTTCGGCGGCATTTCGGCTGTTTACTAACACTCCCCAAAAGCAAAACTACAATCCTGCAAGGAAAACCAATCCTAAACCATATTTATTCTATCAGCACGCAAATTCCCACACGAATAACCACATCTCAATAATTAATTCAACACTCGCAATACAATATATCTGTTATATTTTTCCCGTAGCTGGACTCAGTATGAAAACTGAGCTGCCTACATACCCTTACTCAAAGGGATCAAGCTACCTGTAGTTCCGCAGCATAATTACACCAAATACGCTACAGTCAAACACATTCACAAACTTAATGTACATTTCTCAGTTATCACATATACAAAAACACTTAATTTCCATCAGGGCTTTTCCAACAATTTAATAAAAACAATATCCATAGCTTGGCGGCATGATTCCTCGCCCAAGCTAGCAATACCCAGCTTGGCGGCATAATTCCTCGCCCAAGCGGTTTTCAACCACACAATCATATTAAATTCAATTACATAATATATTCCGAAAATTGACTGAAAGCTCATAAAAGTCCTCTGAGCTTCCAATTATAAGATTAAAATACTAATTACTAGGATTGCCCAATATTTTAGTAATTATGAAAATATCTCAATATTTCCAAAATTTACGAAAATGTTCCAAATCAGCAAAAATCTCCAAAATATATAAATTTTTCCGTTTCAAGTCCGATTTCAGCAAACTTTATCCCGAAACAAAATTGAAGATGCAAGGAACGAGAATCTACCTTCAATTTCAAGATTCGTCGCCGCAATTGATCGGAATCAGTTCCAGAAGATCGGATCTCGGCCGGGATTGTGCATTTTTTTTTATTCCGACCGAAATTGGATCAAATCGATGGTACAGCAAGCTTGCCCACGACCCCCGGAACGCATTGGGACGGGAGGTGAGCACTCACTCGCCGGAAAAGCAGGAGATCGGCGGTGGTGCGTGGAGGAAGACGGCGGCGGCGCGTGGGGCGCGTAGGGTGGTCACCGGAGTCCGGCCAGCTGCAGATCTGGTCGCCGGAGCAGTCTGATCCTCGTGGTGGTGGCTGTGTCGTGCCACTCGCCGGCGATCAGAGTAAATCTAGGTGGAAAGGTGGCTGTCGCGGGTGATTTTTCTGAAACTTTGCGGCCGTTTTCCGACGTGATACGGCAGTCTCCGGTGTCAATCTTGGTACAAAAATGTAGATCGTCGCACCAACTTTCCAACGGTACTAAGCACTCTCCCTAACTCCACCGGAACAGTGAGATATGGCCGGCCAAAGGTGGTGTCGCAACAGTGCACGGG
>QANX01007548.1:13459-29727 GCA_003254975.1 Ochetophila trinervis
GGGTGGTCACCGGAGTCCGGCCAGCTGCAGATCTGGTCGCCGGAGCAGTCTGATCCTCGTGGTGGTGGCTGTGTCGTGCCACTCGCCGGCGATCGGAGTAAATCTAGGTGGAAAGGTGGCTGTCGCGGGTGGTTTTTCTGAAACTTCGCGGCCGTTTTTCGGCGTGATACGGCAGTCTCCGGTGTCAATCTTGGTACAAAAATGTAGATCGTCGCACCAACTTTCCAACGGTACCAAGCACTCTCCCTAACTCCACCGGAACAGTGAGATATGGCCGGCCAAAGGTGGTGTCGCAACAGTGCACGGGCTGCACGGGTTGCACGAGCCCTCGGTCTCGCTTCAATTTCCAGCGATCTGGGTCGTTTCACGGTGAACTACCGGTACGGGGAGGAAGAGGAGGTTGCCGGCTTCGATCTAGGGGTGGTGGTCGGCCAAGTCCGGCCACGGTGTGGCGGCTACCGGCATGCGAAAAAGACTCGGCGAAGAGGTGGAAGGCGTCGGGTGTGGCTGCGTGACTGTCGGGCTCCGGGAAAAAAAAATCCTGATTTTCCAGAATTTTCTGGAATTTTTAAAAAGACAGGTGAGGGCATTTTTGTCCTTTTAAGTCCAGTCTCAACCAAATTACCAAATTGCCACTCACACAAATTTAACTATAACTTCTCGGTCTTAACTCCGAATCGAGCGTGCTGCTAGTCTACAAACTCGTATCGACTAGTTCTACACAACGGTACCACGGTCAAAACCATAGCACGCTCACACAAAAAGTCAACCCCGAGCCTTTCTTTGGTCGAACTTGGTCAACTCGGTCAACTTTGAGAAATTTTCAATATCTTCCCGGGACGGGATGTTACAGGCGGGGCCTCTCCGGTTAATCTGGAGGGATTTCCGGGGCGGATCCTGTCATTCCACCACTCAACGGAATCAAAATACCCAGAATCCATTTAGACTTGTGGACAACTCTCCACTTCAACCGGTCATTCCAAAGAAAAGCAATACCACATTTCCAGCCAATAGCTTCCCAAACCTCACTTCTATCAAAACCCATAGCACTCCTAAGTCTTTCTAAACTGCTTTCCTTAGCTTTCGTCTCACACAAAAAAACACCATCTGGGGAAATCTTCTAGACAAAGCCTTTTAAGGCTTGAACTGTTGTGGCTTTCCCCAATCCACGGCAGTTCCAGGAAAATATTTTCATGGAAGATTTGGGGGCATGGATAGGCCCGCCTCCTCATCCATAAGAGTGTTGTCTAAAAATTTTCTTTCAGTTACGTTGCATGGTATTGTGACTACTGTAGATAAAATAGTTGATGTGGGGGACCCTTTCCTTCTAACCAGTTCTTTTAATTTCAGATGTGGAGAAATGGGAGATATGGGAAAAGCATCACATTTAATCAATGGGCCTAAATCTTCAGCAGAACTCTTTTTGGATTTTTTCTCGTTGGGCCCCATTGTCACATTGGTTAACCCTTCACTAGCGCACCCACTTAGTTGACCAGCCACAATTCCTTCCGGCCCCATAAGCCCATATGTGGGTCGGCTTCCTTTAATCCTAGCAAAGGATCTTTTTAGGCCCACCACACCCCTATTTCTCTTGCTCCCCGAATCTTTGCTGAGATTAACTTGACCACCTACGATCTGTCCTTCTGTAGATTGATCAGGCATTCCCATGGCAGTAGCAACCTTTGTCTCTTGAGATTTGTTTTGGTCCTCTTCAGTATGTATCTTGAGCCCAGTGTTTTCAGCCGTTTCTGTAAATCCATCTTCTACGTTATCAGAACTCCTGTCATTTCCACCAACCCTTTGACAAGACGCATCTGTGCAGACTTTTCCTCAGTTTTCTAGCTATGGGTCGCCGATCCTCTCTCCTCTTTGTCTGCCTCCCGGTCGGACTGAACTTTATCTTCTTCAGCTGAGTTCATCTTGTCCTGGTTAATATCATCCGAAAATCTATCAAAATGCTCATCCCTCAGATTTTCGAATCGGCGAAGGTTGTCACCATCTTTGGTGAGGATGGAAGCTTCAACTTCCGCTCGGATCCACGGCCGAAACAAGTCCCCCAAAACCTTGTGAGTTGCCACCTTCTTCTTCAAACAAAATCTTTTCACATGACCTAGGATTCCACATCGGTAACAGAATTCGGGGAGCTTCTCATACTTGAAGGCAATCCATTTCCCTCCTTGACCTAGGTTATGGAAGAACCCCACTGGAAGGGGTTTTCCGACATCCACCTCCACTTGAATGCGTAAGTATTTAGTGCCAATAAGATTTGTTCTAGTGAAGGATTCATACTGTATTAGCTGAATGAATAAACTGCCAATCATTTCTGCATTCTGTTTTGTCATAAATTGTAAAGGAAGGGCTTTGATTTGAACTCAAAAAGTTGTCATATTCAAACAGATATCACCAAGAACACCTTCCGGTTTCCATTCCTTAAAGAGAAGATGGGATTTGTTTATGGTCCAGGGTCTACGATTCCAGACCCTGTTTCTATCTTGAGCTGATTTAAAAGTAAATAGAAAAGTGTTTTTGGCAATCTCCTCTACCTTAGGAACTTCTTTAGTAAACCAAATTCTTCAAATCACCATGAAAACCTTATTTGAGGAACAAGATTTGTCAGAGAGTATTATCCCAATTAACGTTATCGCAGCCTTCTTTAAAGCCTCTTCTCTATCAGCCATAAGGTTGAGCTGAGGTAGATCCATGACGAACTGCTAAACAGAAGCCCAAGAAACCACTAAAACAAGAAATCCACAAGGATAGCCTTCATTGAGAAGGAGAGGCTTCAAAAGAGGAAGCAAAAAATGATTATCTAAAGCCACTAGATTATTTTCAGTTGAGGGGTCTGTTTTTTCACATTGATCATGTTTTATCTTTTTAGTACAATTGATACACTAAAAGATTCTCTCTAGAATAATTATTTGTATTATAAGTTTGATTTTATGCTGAATAATGAATTTTATTATCAATAGAATACAATGATAGATAAAATATAATTTCACATTTATCTTAGCCAAAAAATAAAGTCTCAGACTAAGACCTTTCAGCCAAAAAAAAAGAAAAATGTCTGAGACTAAGATACCCATCCCCTTTGGTTCATACGGTAATAACAAATTATTATAAATTATAACTTTAAATTTTAAATTTCATCAAACTTGTTGTTTAAAATCTCTTTTTAAATTTAAAAATATTGATACATATACATTCTGAATAATACATCTTGAATTTTTATCTACATTTTGTAAAAGTCCATTTGGAAAACTAAAAATTGCAAATTGAAAGATTACATATATATATATATATATATTGAATGAGAAAATATTCAATTTGTTATGGTCAATTTGTTGCATTGTACTATATTATATTGGTTTTGACTATTTCAAATCCAATCCAATATAATTTGGTTCAAAAAATAAATTATTTTCAAATAAATTCTTAACAATATTGGATCAAAATTGTAAAAAAAAAAAAAACAGTGGTTAAAATTATATTAAATTTGAAGAGTAAAATGCCACATATGCAATGTGCAAAGTCCAATATAATTTAAAATATATATTGAGAATATCCTTCCCATTTATTAAATAGAAACAAACTTCAAAATATTTTGAAATTTATTAAAATAAAAATAAAAATTTAGTTGTGAAAATTGTCCAGGTAGATGGACATAAAACATTAATTTCATAACTACCAAAAAAAAAATGGGACCTCATATGGTTATTGTACGACCCAGTTCAATCACAATCCATCGAAACTTTTGGACCATAACAAATTGAATATTCAATTTTCTCAATTTTTAACGTATTGACTGAGAAAATATTCAATTTGTTGCAGTGAATATTCAAGACGCTCAACTTCCAGCCACCTGTATTTTATTATCACAATCGCAATTTTTTTTTTTTTGGTTGGGTATAAATAAGTCAGCACCTCAATCACGCAAACGCCATATTCACTTGCAGTGAGCAGCTTTCCGTTCACGCTTAAACCATCTTCGACGAATCTAATTTCTCAAGAGACACAAGCTAAATGGGTTTGCAGGTTTGTTCTTCTTCTCTCTTCCTGTTCTACCGTTTCAATCTTAATCTTTCATTTGTCTTTGTAGATTTTTTGCATTAATTGAGTTCGAAATTTTTCGCTTCGTTTTTATAGAAAAATATTTCTGGGGATTATAGTTCAGATCTGTTAGCCCTTTTGCGGGCTTTCAGTTTCTGTGGCGGAATTGTGTTTTGTTTTGTTTATTTCACGGATCTTTCTTGCAATTGTGGATCTTCTATCCACAATATGTTTTAAATGAAAGTTTGGATCTTTTGTTTTTTTTTTTCTTTTTTGGACTTAGATTTTGTAACTAAGCCGTAATGAGGGTATGATAGGATAGTTTTGATCTGAATGTAAAGTCACATCTCGCATGCAATTCAGTTTTATTGTACTTGTTAATTACAACAGAGTGCGGAATATTTTATTTTATTTTATTTTTTTTAATTGGGAAGGCTTTTTTAACATATTCTTATGATGATATTGGAATCCTAGAGCTTTGGATTCGATCTTCTATGCTCTATCTATCATCTTCCTGTGCTAAGTTTGTTCCAAAAAGAAAAAAGGTTCAGTAATTTTAGTCGTTATGTAGTTGTAAATCTTTCTTACTACGGATTCAATGAAAACCATAATGGAAATTCAATCTTGGCACAATTTGTTTATTGTAAAGGAAGAATATTTATTTTGCTTTTGAGTTTGCAGGAGTTAATGGCTTTTCTCCTGGATGTGTGTGTGTATTTTATTATATTTTTCTCCCAACCGCTGAACTGGAATCTCCAAGAACCTATAATTAAAGGATTCTACATAAGAATGTCCACGATGTTATGAATCAAAATAATGAATTGTCTATTTGTCCTTTATATTACGTCTCATAGTTGACATCATCTATACTATCTGAACCTTCGTCAACGTAAAGTACTTTTTCTTCTGTTAACTTATTCTGTTGTTAGTTACCAAAAAATAAAAAAACTTGCTGTGTTGTTGTTCATTGAGTTGGTTTTTTTGGCAAGCTGAAGAACTTTTAGCTTATCTTATTTGTTCCCTTAGACAGAACCCTTAGATTATTAACTCTTCAATTTTTGTTCTTGGTATTCCAATGCTTAAGTTTCCCATTTTTGGACATCATATGTGTGTGTATTTGTTGGACGAAAAGGGGAGAAGAGCTGTAAATTGTGATTATCATTTTTGGTAGTCTAGGTGTTTCAAGGCCCGATGAAGTAGTTGACTTAGGATTGACTATAATCATAGAGTATGAGATGAGTGAACACAAACCAGTTATCTGTTGTTAGTTACCAAAAAATAAATAAACTTGCTGTGTTGTTGTTCATTGAGTTGTTTTTTTTGGCAAGCTGAAGAACTTTTAGCTTATCTTTTTTTTTCCCTTAGACAGAACCCTTAGATTATTAACTCTTCAATTTGTGTTCTTGGTATTCCGATGCTTAAGTTTCCCATTTTTGGACATCATATGTTTGTGTATTTGTTGGAGGAAAAGGGGAGAAGAGCTGTAAATTTTGATTATCATTTTTGGTAGTCTAGGTGTTTCAGGCCCGATGAAGTAGTTGACTTAGGATTGACCGTAATCATAGAGTATGAGATGAGTGAACACAAACCGGTTATCTGTACTGTAGGCCCTTTCGAAACTTAAAAGGGATTGTCTTTCTTCGCCGTAATTTTTAGACTTGTAAGGTCACTGGAAAAGCATGTTACCATACTAGTTATACAATTTCATCAGAGCAGTGTAGCACTGGCATGGATGGACTGCATAAGCTCAATTCGGCATATGTCAAATTTGGAAGTTGGATGTAAAAACTGATTACCATGTTGGCAATGCCAATACGAGATTAGTAAGAAGCTTTTGTAGTCTTTGTTTGCTATGCATAGATAGTCAATTTGGAGTTCATATTTTCTTGTTAATACCTTATGTTATTATATTTTCATTTATGTATATACCCTTTTTTCTTCCCGACTTTCTGGGACTTTTTTATTTTTCCTCCAAACTTTCGTACGTTTCTATAGATTGTACCACGTATTGACTTTCATGTGGTCACGCAGGAGGAGTTTGAGGAACATGCTGCAAAAGTAAAGACCTTGACAAAGTCACCAAGCAATGATAACTTGCTCATCCTCTATGGGCTTTACAAACAAGCTACCGTTGGACCCGTGAACACCGGTCAGTATTTACCTCCTTTCTCGCTAGATGCAAACATTATTATTATTATTATTATAGGTATTTGATCTAGTGAGCAATAATTCTTTCAAAATTTCCGCCTTAATGTGTTGTTGCTTGTCATATACTGATTTGCAGGCCGTCCTGGAATCTTCAATCAGAGGGACAGGGCAAAGTGGGATGCCTGGAAGGCTGTTGAAGGTATAATACTTAATAAAAGTCAATTATATGCTTAGAAATTTGATCTCAACCATCAATATTTGGCCAGCATATTGTTTATAAATACTGTATTTTTCTTGTTTATGGCGCAGCGAAATCTAAAGACGAAGCAATGAACGATTACATCACCAAGGTGAAACAGTTGCTGGAGGAAGAAGCAGCTTCTGCTTGATGTTTTCATGTCTACTGGCTTTTTAGATTCCCTGTGTTCAAAACTCAGAAACTCAAATGGTTTTTCTGGTTCTTGTAATGTTACTATTTATGTCTTGTCTGAATTGTTTGGATGAATTATTGCTCAATTATAAGTTAATATTTATTGGAAATGGTTATATTCATTTGTTCAAAACGATTTCATGGAAAGGTATTTTGTTTATAATATACCTCAAAAAACTACTCTTCAATCTGGCTTTTATTCAAAATTAGTTTTTTTTTTTTTTTTTAAATATGTATAAAATAACAATGCTAGTGTAGAGTCAACAATTCAAGATCATCAACTCTTCTTTTTTTTTGGGGACCTGGTGTTAAAATATTAGTCATATTTTGAATTGAAAAATGATTTGCCATCTAATTTTTTAATGAATTCTGTATCTTAAAATTAAATAAAAATAAAAATTTATGACATTTTTAAGTTTTTCATTAGTTTTCAAATTGAATTGAAATCTTTTTAGGGTCAATAGTTTGTGGTCCAAGTTTCCCAATATCCAGGGATGGAATTTCTTTATTGGACTATTTGTTTAACGCATTGGAAAAATATAAATCAGAGTTGACATCAACGTATGACTTTATCTTTTCAAAATCCTCATTTACTATTAACTCATGAATAAAATTTAAAAAGTTAAAAAGTCTTCAATCAAGCTGGGAAATCTTGGTCGTTTGAGTTTCTATTCAACTAATTTTACAGAGAAAAAAGAAAAACAAAACTTTTACACAAAATAGACTGAACAGAAAGGAGGTAATTAAGGAGGTAAGGAGGTTATTAGTGAGCAATATAATTTGATTTTTTTTAATTAAGTTTTACTTTCTATTGCCTGAACAGAAAAAAAAAAATTGATAAATCCTGATACAAATATAAAAAAATTTAATTTTAATTTTAAATTTTAAAAAATTAAATCATTATTATATGAGCCTCACTATATATTATATATCTTTATCTTTTTTGTATTCTATACTAGTTANGGTCAATAGTTTGTGGTCCAAGTTTCCCAATATCCAGGGATGGAATTTCTTTATTGGACTAGTTTGTTTAACGCATTGGAAAAATATAAATCAGAGTTGACATCAACGTATGACTATCTTTTCAAAATCCTCATTTACTATTAACTCATGAATAAAATTTAAAAAGTTAAAAAGTCTTTAATCAAGCTGGGCAATCTTGGTCGTTTGATGACCACCTAACGTTTCTATTCAACTAATTTTACAGAGAAAAAAGAAAAACAAAATTTTTACACAAAATAGACTGAACAGAAAAGAGGTAATTAAGGAGGTAAGGAGGTTATTAGTGAGCAATATCATTTGATTTTTTTTTAATTAAGTTTTACTTTCTATTGCCTGAACATAAAAAAAAAAATGATAAATCCTGATCCAAATATAAAAAAATTTAATTTTAATTTTAATTTTTAAAAAATTAAATCATTATTATATGAGCCTCACTATGTATATTATATATCTTTATCTTTTTTGTATTCAATACTAGTTATATATCTTTTTTTCTTAGAAAAGTTTGGTGCTAAATTGCTAATGGGTTAATTACTTAAAAAAGGACAGCATAACATTATGCTCGTTGTTTGCTATAATTGTTTATATTTGATTGAAAGTACAAAGCAATGTGAATGTAAAACGAAAACAAAAAAAAGCATTAAAACAAAAATAATAATTGAAAATACCAAAACAGAAACAAAGTTGGCATGAACATATGCAATATTGCAGCTTTTGAGCACACACGTTGTTAACGTTGATGCTAAATAAATAGAGTATCACTCTCTCTAGCTTTTGTATTATTTTCTGTATCAATTCCTCTTTCTCTCTTCCTTTAATCTCCCCCATTTTCTCATTCTCTTTCCCTCAGTTTGGGCCTGAAAAGCTAGCGATCTAGTTGGTCTAGTTTTGGTGATCCTGATGGCTCAGACAAGTGGTCCATCAGACGGTGATGGACCACTTTCTCTCTTTCTTTATTCTCACCCATTCTCTCATTCTCTTTCCCTCAGTTTGGGCCTGAAAAACTAGCGATCTAATTGGTCTAGTTTTGGTCATCCTGATGGCTCAGACAAGTGGTCCATCAGACGGTGATGGTAGTACCTCAGGAGAGGTTTCAGGTGGGCAAGAAGTAGCAGATCGTGAAATCGGTGAAGGTACTGGTCGGACTGTTATATTGGAAAATTCGAAGCATGATTTTAATATTTTTAATAAAATATTATAAAAAAAAAAGAGTATTAAACGACTAAACCAACATAATAAATATTATTTAAATTATTAAGGACAAAGTATGACACCCTGTAATGTTTTTATTTTCATTTTTCATTCTTATTATTTGTCGTTGATGGGTGACATAGTATATATAGATGGACACTATCAAATGCTGAGTATGAGATAAGAAAGTATATTATCATATCTTCACTTGTCTGGAAATCTTATAATGGAAAGAAAATTAATAGAAAGAGAAAGTAAAAGAACAAAAGTTGGTTATTGTAGAATGAAAAAGATGAGAATTAAGATAATGAATAAGAAAAAAAGTAAGATAAGTAGAAATTCCTTATTTTTGTGAAACAGAATATTAATATTTCACAATCAAAAGTATGGAATGTATTATTGGCACCGAATATTTCTATTTATTTTATTTAATTATTTTTACTTTATCTCCTTTTTTAAAATACCTACTTTATTTCAAAATTAAACAGTTTTATTTTTTTGGCACTGGTTTGGGTTTAAACAGTGAAGTAAAAGAAAAAATTGGTAGAGAGAGAAAATAAAAAGGAGAACAGAGGCAAATAAAATGATTTTTATTACTGTCAACACATGAATTTAACAATATATTTTAGATTGAAATAGACGTAATTACTAACTAGGCAACACTTTGGCCCATTTGAATATTAAAATGTCAAAAAAAAAGTTTAAATACTTATTTGAAATATCCTACATAATTTAGATATTCTCAGTGCAATTAAAACATAGTAACGTACTGCAGATTTTCGAAAGTATCACAGCGGAGAGACTCAGCATCATTTCAATTGTATGATGGCTTTTACATATTCATAGAGAACAGGAAAAGCGAAGCCATTTTTAAATTGTTGAAGCAAAATAGTACTCAAAATTGCATGAAATAGACATATACGACATTTTTTCTCACATGCATATATAAAACGCATCATGTAGAACCATATGCATGTGAGACGGCCCTGTACCCATTCCACCGAAGCTTTTCTCGAAAATTACTGTTCAAAGGGAAAGATAGTCTTCTTCATTTCACATGAACTTCTGTGATGAATTAACGCATACATTTGCCCCTTGGATAACAAATTAATACCATTATACCATCTCTTTTTCCTCTTTTTTTTTTTTGGATGAATACTATTATATCACCTCTTTTGTAGACTGTCAGCATAAAAATTGGTAGTCCACTGTCCATTGTCATAAATGGCATAATAAATTGTTCAATTCTCGTATATAATTTGCAGGGATTTAGAGAGCTATCCAGAGGTTAGAAATTTGACAGAGGAGGATTGATGACCCACCTAGAAAAGAAGGCAGAGAAGTCAAGGAAAAGCAATTAATGAGCTCTCTGTGTGCTTCATTAATTTCAATTCGCCATTTGTTTTCAGCTAATAGAACCAAGTAACACAACCTGATTCACAATATTTAATGATAAGTGTGATAATTTATTCTCATGACATTAGATTTTAGTTAATTACCTAAAAAGATGAAATTCGAGCCTAGTTTCGAATAACTTTTATTTATGAAACAGACTAACAGGTATATTCGAAATGTGGTATTCCTTTTTTTTTCAGTGTTTGATTTATGGTCCTTTTAATATGAAAATACTATATGAAAAAGTGAATCCCTTCCACATATCACTAACTAAATGGAAAAGGAATAACAGGTGGTCATGTACTTGCATAAAAAGTTTTTCCTTTAGAAAAATTTACATTTAATTAGCTTTTGTTAAAAACACTATCAAAAAAACTGCTCCAAACATAAGCGTCTTTTGGTTAGCAGAAGTCTATCGAAAATGTCTTCTTTTTATATACATGTAGAATTAAGCAGCAAAGACTTAAATTAAAAATAAGAAAAATACATAGGAATGTCGCCAAATTTTAGTTCAGAATTTAGCAAATAAAAATTGGTAATTAATACTATCGTAGTAAAATACCAAGAGGATGAGAAACAAAAGTCAATGAGCCACCCGTCCATAGAGAAAGGTGAACAAGTTGGGATCTTCCTTGAAAACTGCATATAAGTTTACCATAGAATGGGCATGCACACACAATTATTTTTCGGACCAACTTTATAATATTTTCTAAATTAAAAAAATGGGCATAAATTAAAACCACTATTTCAAAAATATAAATATGAAAAGTTTACCATAGAATGGGCATGCGGTACTGTCATCTTCATATACTTTGAATACACCATAAAATGGGCATATAGTAATGTCACCTAAAAATACCCAAAATCCTTTAAAGAAAATAAAATCAGCTTGTCATCGTATGCTTTGCATCCCCATATATATAGTATCTATGCATGTTCATCATCATCCACGGCCTCGATCATATCTATAAGTGGTCCTAAGTCCTGACTATATATATATATATATCACATACGATTTATATAACTATTAATTGCCCTAAACAAACTTTATATTTTTTCAGTCTAACATTATTGAAGTGCATATTACTATAGATTATACTAAAACTTCATTTTTACTTGTTCAATGTACCTAGAAGAAGTAACGATTCATCTTTAGAGAGGAAGATTTTCAATTTTCACCAAAAAAGAAGGAAGATTTCCAATCCAATCCAATCTTTTAGGTAGTTCTTTACAATATAACCAAAACAAAAAAAAAAAAACAAAAATAGAGAAACTTTTTAGATAGTTCTTAACAACTTATTATAACTTTAAATTTTAATTTCATCAAATTTGGTGTTAAAAATCTCTTTTTCAATTTAAGAATATTGATACATATACATCCTGAATTATGCATCTTGAATTTTTTTATCTAACATTTTGTTAAAGTCCATTTGGAAAGTTAGAAATTGCAAATTGAAAGATTATATGAGAGAGAGATATAAAAACTGAATGAGAGCGTATTCAATCTGTTAATTGTCTTATTTGTTGCATTGTACTATATTATATTACTTTTGACAATTTCAAATCAAATCCAATATAATTTCGTTCAATAAATAAATTTTTAATAATATTAGATCAAAATTGTAAAAATAAAAAACCAGCGGTACAAAATTTTGTTAAATTTGAAGAGTAAAATGCCACATATACAATGTGCAAAGTCCAATATAATTTAAAATATATATTGGCAATATCCCTCCCATTTTATTAAAAATAAACAAACTTCGCAATATTTTAAAATTTATTAAAATAAATTAAAATTTAGTTGTTGTGAAAATTATAGAAGTGTATGGACATAAAACATTAATCTCATAATAACCAAAATTTAAAAAAAAAAATATGGGACCTAATATGGTTATTGTACAACCCCACTTCAATCACAATCCATCAAAACGCTCAATTTCCAGCCACTTGTATTTTATTATCACCAGGGAATATACTGTTATCGTACGACCCCACTTCAATCGCAATCGCTTTTGTTTTTGTTTTTTTTTTTTTTTTTTTTTGAAGTGTAAATAAGTCAGCGCCTTATTCATCCAAACGCCATATTCACTTGCAGTGTGCAACTTTCCGTTCACGCTTAAACCATCTTTGACTAATCGTATTTCTCAAGAGACAAAAGCTAAATGGGTTTGCAGGTTTGTTTTTCTTCTTCTCTCTTCCTGTTCATGCTTTCAGTTCCTGTTCTACCCAAAAAAAGATTGTTTTTTTTTTTCTTTTTTAATTGGAAAGGCTTTTTTAACATATTCTCATGATGCTATCGGAATTCTAGAGCTTTGGATTCAATTTTCTATGCTCTATCTATCTTCGTGTGCTAAAAAAAAAAAAAAAATCGTTACAGTAATTTTAGCCGTTATGTAGTTTTAAATCTTTCTTACTACGGATTCAATGAAAACCATAATGGAAATTCAATCTTGGTACATTTTGTTTATTGTAAAGTAAGAATATTTATTTTGCATGCAGGAGTTGATGTCTTTTCTCCTGGATGTGTGTGTGAATTTTATTATATTTTTCTCCCAACCGCTGAACTGGAATCTCCAAAAACATATAATTAAAGGATTCTACATAAGAATGTCCACGATGTTATGAATTAAATTAATGAATTGTCTATTTGTCCTTTATATTGCGTCTCATCATTGACATCATCTACACTATCTGAACCTTCGTCAATGTAAATTACTTTTTCTTCTGTTAACTTGCTATGTTGTTGTTCATTGAGTTGGTTTTTTTGGCAAGCTGAAGTTAGATTATTAACTCTTCAATTTCTTCTGTTAACTTTGTTATGTTTCAATAGTTTGTACCACGCATTGACTTTCATGTGGTCATTGCAGGAGGAGTTTGAAGAACATGCTGCAAAAGTAAAGACCCTGACAAAGTTACCAAGCAATGAAAACTTGCTCATCCTCTATGGGCTTTACAAACAAGCACTGATGGACCGGTAAACAACCGTAAGTATTTATCTCATTTTCCGCTAGATGCAAACATTATTATTATTATTATTTGGTCCAGATGTTTGAAGTCTGTGTGCACAATTCATTTTAATTTTTTTTATATTTTTCGTGAAGAAAATCAAATAGCAGATATGTTTTCTAAGTATGCTATTTCAGCTCAAGATGAGCTTTGGTGGTCTTTTTTTTTGTGTTTCTGCTCATAAAGATGATATTATGAGTTGTTAGGCTTTTAAATTTTATTAAATGTTTATTTGTGTGGGATATGATTTTACTTGTTCAATTATTGTGGCATTCTTTTTCCTAATAGTTGTTTTTCTTCGAGGATTTTTCTTTTTGTTAGAATTTAATGAATCCATATAGTTGTAGATTTTTGATTAACCTACGGATTTTATTTTTTCTAAACTATTTTTTATTTTTAATAAATTTTCCTGAGCTGCTTTGTAGTTCTGGTAGGAATCATTTATTATTATTATTATTATTATTATTATTATTATTATTGATCTAGTGAGCAACAATTCTTTCAAAATTTCCACCTTAATGTGTTTTTGCTTGTCATATCCCTGATTTGCAGGCCGTCCTGGAATCTTCAGTCAGAGGGAGAGGGCAAAGTGGGATGCCTGGAAAGCTGTTCAAGGTATAATACTTAATAACAGTCAATTATATTATATGCTTGGAAGTTTGATCTCAGCCATTGATATTTGGCCAGCATATTGTTTATAAATACTGTATTTTTCTTTTTTATGGCGCAGCAAAATCTAAAGACGAAGCAATGAGCGATTTCATAACCAAAGTGAAACAGTTGCTGGCTTCTGATTGATGTTTTCAGCCTATAGCTTCTACTTCTACTTAGAATACCAAATAAAGTACCCCCTTTAAGAGACTAGTACATGTCTGCTGGCTTTTTAGTTTCTCTGTGTTCAAAACTCAGAAACTCCTTAAATGGTTTTTCTGGTTCTTGCAGTGTTACTACTTATGTCTGAATAATAAGTTTATATTTATTGGAAATAGTTATACTTATTTGTTCAAAACGCTTTTATGGAAAGATAATTATAACATACCTCAAAAAACTACTCTTCCATCTGGCTTTTATTCACAATTATTATTATTATTTTAAATATGTATAAAATAACAATGCTGGTGTAGAGTCAACAATTCAAGATCATCAACTCTTTTTTTTTTTTTTTCGGGACCTGGTGTTAAAATATTTGAGATTTAAAATAATATTAGTCATATTTTGAATTGAAAAATGATTTGCCATCAAATTTTTTAATGAATTCTGTATCTTAAAATAAAATTAAAATAAAATTTTATGACAGTTTTAAATTTTTCATTAGTTTTCAAATTGAATTGAAATCTTTTTAGGTCAATAGTCGTTTGTGGTCCAAGTTTCCCAATATCCAGGGATGGAATTTCTTTATTGGACTAGTTTGTTTAACGCATTGGAAAAATATAAATCAGAGTTGACATAAACGTATGACTTTATCTTTTCTAAATCCTCATTTACTATTAACTCATGAATAAAATTTAAAAAGTTAAATAAAGTCTTTATTCAAGCCGGGAAATCTTAACCCACCATTGCATTTCTAGCATTAAAATCATTATTAAAAAATAAAAATAAAAGGAGCCACTTTTTGGTCGTTTGATGACCACCTAACGTTTCTATTCAACTAATTTTACAGAGAAAAAAGAAAAACAAAACTTTTACACAAAATAGACTGGTCAAAAGCAATCTCAGTGAGCAATACCATCTGATTTTTTTTTTTAATTAAATTTTAATTTCTATTGCCTGAACAGAAAAAAATGATAAATCCTGATCTAAAAATAAATTTTAAATTTTAAAAAATCAAATCATTATTAAATGAGCCTCACTATGTATATTATATATCTTTATCTTTATCTTTATTTTTTTTTTCTTAGAACAGTTTGGTGCTAAATTGCTAATGGGTTAATTACTAAAAAAAGGACAACATAACATTATGCACGTTGTTGGCTATAATTGTTTTATATTTGATTGAAAGTACAAAGCAATGTGAATGTAAAAAAAATAAAAAAATAAAAATAAAAGAAGAAGCATTAAAACAAATATAATAATTGAAAATACCAAAACAGAAACAAAGTTGGCATGAACATATGCAATGTTGCAGCTTTTGAGCACCACGTTGTTAACGTTTATGCTAAATAAATAGTTCTATATCAATTCCTCTTTCTCTCTTTCTTTATTCTCACCCATTTTCTCATTCTCTTTTTTTCAGTTTGGGCCTGAAAAGCTAACGATCTAGTTGGTCTAGTTTTGATGATCCTGATGGCTCAGACAAGTGGTACATCAGACGATGGAGGTAATACCTCAGGAGAGGTTTCACGTGGGCGAGAAGTAGCTGATCGTGGAACCGGTGCAGGTACTGGTCGGACTGTTATATTGGAAGATTCGAAGCCTGGTATTCAGCTTCAGTTGTCCACCAACTGTGACGGTGGTGACCAAACTGACCAGGTGACTTTAACAGTATCTCTCTCTTCCTTCAACCTTTTCTCTTTCTATGTGTTTTGGTAGTCGGGAAGTAACAAGAAGAAGACGTCACGTACACACAAATTCACAATATCTTTATGATTAAATAAAATATTAAAAAAAAGAGTATTAAACGACTAAACCAACACAATAAATATTATTTTAATTATTAAGGACAGAGTATCACACCCTGTAATATGTGTGTGTGTGTGTTTTTTTGTTTTTCTATTATTATTTGTCGTTGTTGGGTTCGATAGTATATGTGAATGGAAACTATCAAATGCTGAGTATGAGGTAGGAAAGTGTATTATCATATTCTTGAAATCTTACAATGGAAAGAAAATTAATAGAAAGAGAAAGTAAAAGAAAAAAATTGCTTATTGTAAAATGAAAAATATGAGAATTAAGATAAGGAACAAGAAAAAAAGTAAGATAAATAGAAAATTCAATTCCTTATTTTTGTGAAACAGAATATTAATAATTTCACAATCAAAAGTATGGAATGTATTCTTGGCACCGAATATTTCTATTTGTTTATTTATATTTATTTTTACTTTATCTCCCT
>QANX01007550.1:0-39972 GCA_003254975.1 Ochetophila trinervis
CCGTGGACTACCATCGGCATTTCGCATCGGCATCGCATTCGCATTCGACTTCCGCTGTTACTTCTACTTATGTATAAATCATGTTTCCTTTATTCTGTATCATTGATGGATCTGTATCATTTATATTTTTGTCTATCACTCTTAGTGGCTCTGTCATTCCCACCTACTTCATACATTGTTTCTTATTTATTCATTATGACTCGTTAATTTATTGTGGTGCTTATTTTATCTACTTTAGTTCATATCTTATTTACTATTCGTCCCATTATTGTTTACTGGTTTATTTGATTATTACCCCTTTCGGAGGAGGATTCTGTCGGTTGCCCGAGGGGTTCTGGTGGAATCTTCCTCAGGCGGGGCCTCTCCGGGAAATCCGGAGGGATTTCCGGGGCGGGTCCTGTCATGGACACCCATTAACAGAGGATGTCCAAACTTTTCTATTCCCTCAATGGCTTTGATAGCATTGAGCTCAGGCGGGTCTAAATTACTTCCCTCCCTGAGGAAATTCAATCGGAGCTAGAAAAAGAGATTGCCTCAGAACAAAAAAGCCTTGTTCAGATATCCCTTGGAGAAATTCACCAAAAGGCCATGATAGCTTTAGAAAAAATTTGTGAACAACACTCTTACTGGTCCCGATTCATGAACAGAGACTCCAAATTCAACAAGCTTTACAAAAAACCTTATCTGCAAATTAAATGCAAAGAGAAAAAGTGTATTTGTGCTACAAAAAAGAAAATCACACCCAAAAGTATTTCCCCTTCTTTGAAAAGAAGAAGCGCAGGTTCCCTTTCAAAAGAAAGATCAGATTTTTCAAGAGAAAAGACAGAGACTCAAAACCTAAATTTGACACCTGCTATATCAGTGGAAAGAGAGGCCACTTTGCCAGAACTTGTCCTAATCGGCAACATAAATGAACTCGCCTAATTCAACAGCTTTAGTCTCTCCCTCACTCCCTCAAAAACAGTGATGCTGATATTGAGTCTCTCTATGAAGAACAATCTTGTGATGATAAGGATACTGTCTTCGCCATTCATGACAGTAGACAGTTCCTCTGAAGATTCTGACAATTCTTATGAACCTCTATATTCTCCTCTCAAAATATGACAATCCTATTAAGCTAATCGCTTATATGGATACTAGAGCACACAAGACTATGATGAACCCTTCTGTCTTTCCAAAAGAGCACTAGACAGAATATAAGGAGTACTTCAAGGCTGCTGATGATAAAATCTTCAAAATTGAGCTCATCACCAAAAGGAAGATAGGAATCAAGTTCTTCCCTGACTGTATTGTTTGGACTCGAGTCCTTGGAAGCAAACTCCCTGATAAAGATCTCTTAATCGGCATGGACACTTATTTCCAAGCTCAACACCTCAGAATTCTTCCTCTTGTAATCAGGTATAAGAATCAGTTTAAATCTTATACTAGTATTTCTAAGCTATTTTCTCTGCAATATGTCTAGGACAAATATTCTGAGATACAGTCTAAGCTCCTCCTCCTGTGTGCAAATTCCCATGACGAATTTCAAAAGAAGCATTCTTTTCCTCTATGGAAGAACAAGGACTTCTTTATTCATCTTCCATTTAAAAGGAATGAAGATATTAATCCTACGAAGGCCTCTCATTGAGGCATGACTCCTGTAGATCTTGATTTGGCTAGAGAAGAATGCTCCCAGCTTCTAGCCCAAGGCCTCATAGAGCCCACTACCTCTGATTGGGCTTGCCAAGCTTTCTATGTTGAAAAAAGATCTGAATTAATTCGGAAAAAGAAGAGACTTGTCATTGATTACAAACCGCTCAATCTTTTTATAAAAGATGATAAGTTTCCTTTTCCTAAGATCTAGCCCCTTTTTGCCCAACTTCACAAAGCAAAGATCTTCTCCAAATTTGATCTTAAAGCTAAATTTTGGCAAGTGGGTATTCACCCTGTCGATCAGCCCAAGACCGCTTTCTGTTTCCCAAATGCCTAATACCAATGGACGGTCCTCCCATTTGGGCTGAAAGTCGCCCCCTTTCTTTTCCAAAAAATCATGTTGAAAATATTTGAGCCAATTCTTGAAAAGACCCTTATCTATATTGATGATATTTTGCTCTTTTCAGAAATTCCTAAGGCCCATCTGGCCTTATTAAATCAATTTTATGACCTTGCTCAACAACATGGGATCATGCTCTCATAACAAAAAAGCTTTCTGGCCCAGTCTTCCATTGACTTTCTCGGTCTCCATATTAAAAAAGGAGTTTACCAACCCAGAGAACATTTGACAAAAGAGTTAAGCAAATTTCCGGATGAAAATCTCTCTGCTAAACAAATTCAACAATTCCTTGGAATCATTAATTATGTTAGAGATTTCATTCCCCAAGTGGCTCAGCATACCAATCAACTTTCTGCCTTCCTAAAAAAGGATCCTCCGCCATGGAGCCATCCTCAAAATCCACCTCCCCTGAAGATTTCTGGTACAGGGCAGAGAATTCTCCAGACTAATGCAAGTGACAACTATTGGGGAGCTGTGCTCCTTGAAGAATATGAGAAAGGAAGGCGCCATTATTGTGGCCATGCCAGTGGACAGTTTAGCCAGGCGGAGAAACACTACCACACCATTTACAAAGAAATCCTGGCAGTTAAATATGGTATCAAAAAATTTGAGTTTCACTTACTCGGATACCATTCTTGATCCACATGGATAACTCGTCCTTTCCGAATGTTCTTGATTTCAAAAATAATGCCCTTCTAGACAAACAAGTTTTAAGGCTCAAGGACTAGTTCGCAAAATATGATTTCTCTGTCAAACATTTAAAAGGAAAAGAATATTATTACAGATATTCTGTCAAGACCTCAGCCTATGAAGCTTATCTCTCATATTTTCTCATTTTCCTTAATCATGATGGCTAATCCTCCCCATTTTCGTGACATAGCTACCATCCAGAGGGACCTTCCTGTGGTCCTCAATCCCCAGTTTCCCCCTTATATGATTCTTACTTATGCTCAGCACCACAAGAGTCTTTATCTCCATCATGTCCTCCACTCCATGGACCAACCCTTCAAAGACTATCTTGAAGATAAAACACTTTACTGTGTGGTCCCATTTTATATCAATCCAGAACAAGCTTTCACTGATGAATTGTTTTGGTATTTATGGTGTTGTATAATAGAGCATTCCATGGCCTTAGTTTTCCCCATCATTCATCATCTTGATCAACTCATTAATCCTGCTAATCATGATTCTCTATTATGGACCTTTCTGGAAAGGTTCCACGGTCTTACTTGGTGGAGAGAAGAGCTCTACATGATCCTTCAGCATAAACATATCTGGACGCAGCCTCCAGATAAACAAAATGAAATGTCTTCTGTTTTTATACTCTACATGCCTTACTATTTCAACAAGACCACCAATAATTGCTGGGCTCAGGGAATGGCCTATGAATGGGCTACCATTTGTACAAACCGCATCTCCACCATCCCAAGACTTGAACTTGAAACCATGCTCTGTGAGATAAACAATATTGGTCCAGATGAAGTTTTTATTATTCCTGACAAAGGCTCTCATGACCCAGGTCCATCTAATCCTGGCCCATCTACATCTACGAATCAAAATCTTGCAGACAGTATTTCTCTGGACAGACCAACGGATCTCTCTCAAATTCTTCCAGAATACTTCCAGGACTTTCAAGACCCAAATGAAGATTTTGACATGGACCTTGAAGTCAGCCTATTTAGCCCACCATCTAACTCCTACAGAGAATGGAAGATAAACATGGGAATGGGATCCATTGATTCTGATGACCCAGACTACAGAAACTTCAATATCTCTCATAGTTAGAAAAGCATGTGACTCTCATGTTCCAGATTCTTCTTTTTCGGTGGCTTTTGCTTTTGCGTTTGCTTTAGCTTTTGCTTTTAGCTTTTCCAAAATGTAATAATTATGTTTCCTTTTCTCCTTCTATACAAGAAGCCTTTGTTCTCGTTTGTAATCAGAAGAAAATTTGGAATAAATTTTCAGTGTGGTTTGCAAGAAAAATGTCTAGCTAAACTCTCTATTTTTTTCTCCGAGTTCCTTTATTATAGCATGTTCATCAACACCTGAGATATTGCAAGTATGCTCTGTTCTCGCCCTTTGGAAGGGATCTTAAACATCAAAAAGTACATTTGTCCGGTGATAGTTTTAGAGTGTGAGATTTTTCACTGTTCTGGTAATATTCAGAGTAAGGCCCGTGTGACTGTTGTGCCCAAGTGTGGCTGTTGTGTCTAGGGCATCGGGTGTTATTGTGGAACAGTTGAAAAGCCCTGTTAAGTACTGTATTACATAATACCATATTTATATAATATAGAATTTTACATTTATTTCGCAGAAATCAAAGAGTATTGTTTTATCTTGGACACACCCGTATTAACGCTCATATGCCATATCATATAATGAGGAGAGGTGGTTTAGGTAACCCATATACCTGAGCTGGTCAGTTAGACTCACATTTTTTTTCCTTCTTACCTCCTAAATTTTTTTTTTTTATTTCCTTATTTATTTATTTATTTTTAATCTTTTTCTCTTAGTTTTAAAATAATACTAAGTTTTAATTAATAATACTGATCTTTTTCCTTTTTTAATAATAATTTATTTTAAAAGCAAATTGGAAGCGTACAATCTTTCTAAAATAATATCAAAATATTAATAATTTTTATTTTTCAATCCTAAATTAATTATTTTAAAATTTTTAAAATTTAATCAAATATGTATTTTATAAATATTTTTTTGGCTAATTATAAAAGACTATATAATTAATTGTATCATAAATTTTTTTAATTATTCTGATTTACATCTTTATACCACACATATTAAAATGGTAATACGGACTAATACAATTTTACACAAAATATTTATACTAATAATACATGTTAATAAAATACAAATCAAACGTACAAATCGTTTGGCACACTGTATAAAAATGTAGAATAATATAAAATTATACAATATTGTGTTCGTTAGGCCCACAATTAATACACCAGCTCCAGCATTATGGGTTGGGTTTCACAATCCACATATTACGTTTTGCACACTTTTTGTCTTTTCGTTTTCATTTTTATAATAGTCTTTTCCTTTTTTTTTTTATTTCTTTATATTTGCTTTTCTTTTCTTTTTTTCTTTTAAAGCTTTGTTTTTTATTTTTTTAATTGCATAACATTTTTTGAAAATATTATTAATTTTAATTTTTTAACATCAAACTTTTTTTATTATATTAATATCTATAACTTTACATTACATAATAATTATCACAAATAATATTAAAAAATAAAGTTAATTTTTGGATAATATAATTATTTTTAAATTAAAAGTGGTTTTTTAAATATAATTTTTATTAATGTAGTTATTCTTTAGTTGAATTTTAAAAGACTAAACAATTAATAACGTTATAAATTTATTTAATTTTGTTTAAGTTTTTTTAATTTTGTAAAAATATTACAATAATAATATACACTAGTACAATTCTACAACAAATGCTATATAATAATAATATAGACAATACAAACTAATAGCTACAGCATACCAAATATACTGGAAGTATCCACATGCAAAAATGAAAACATCAATATCGATAAAAATTCAAAAAATTATATTTTTCTTCGGCACAACACTTCCAAGTGACAAAACACACTTATATTGTATTACTAATCTACTAGTGATAAATTAAAAAAAAAATTAGTATGTAATAAATTAAAATCAATCATAAAACAATTGAAAAAATAAACAATATAAATAGTGATTACAATCGGAGAACAAAAATAAAAAATAATTATGTTAATATTTCAAAGCATATAATTTAAAATATTTTTAGCAATTAAAAATATTATATTTTTTATATTTTGAAAAATCTATAGTATTTTAAAAAAAGTTTAAAAAAATTAATGAATATTTTTAAAAATTTTTATGAAAATTTCTAAGAATATTTTTAATAAAAATTAAAAAAATACCAAATTAGAAAAAAAGTAACATAAAAATTTTAGCAAAAATATCATAAAAATACTAAAAAGATATGAAAAATTTCGGCAAAAATTATAAACTTTTAACCTAAATATATTTTTCATGGCATAGAAAAACAGAAATTTCCTGTGATCTTTCTTTTGGGGTTTTTTATCCACGATTACTCATAAGTATGTATATGTGGCACCATCGATTAAACTCTAATATTATCTCGGCTTCTGCTATTATGCTATATATATTAGCCGTCTTATTCATCAAAAAATTTTATATTAGCCGTCTCTACTGTGATAGCGGTAGCCCAGTAATAGAGAGCCATTATAATTTCTGATACTGCTAAGATACATTTTTTTTTTCCAATAAAACATATATTAGCCGCAATTTACTTTCTTTATTCGTTGGCAAAGCTGGCTCATATAACTGCTA
The DNA here is from genome assembly GCA_003254975.1 of Ochetophila trinervis. Lineage (NCBI taxonomy): Eukaryota > Viridiplantae > Streptophyta > Magnoliopsida > Rosales > Rhamnaceae > Ochetophila > Ochetophila trinervis. The sequence continues at coordinate 6,395 of QANX01007550.1, forward strand.
AACGGAGAGCTGACAATGATTTCTCGGGTCTTTTGAGAAGGGATCTGTATTCCCAATCTTTTTTGAGTTGCCTGGCCAAGGATATGAGGGTTTTTACCTCAGCTTGAGTCAGGCTTGGCTGTCTTGTTTGTAAGCCTTCTTTTGGTTTCTTTATAAAAAAACTTTTTATCAGCAAAAAAAAAAAAAAAAAAAAAAAAAAAAAAAAAAAGAAGAATAACAAGAACAATTACAACCCCATCTGATTTCCTCTAGAGCACCATACATCATTTCCCAATTCTGTATAACAGTTGTTGACAAAATACCCCTAAAATTCACAATTTCAAAATTTTACATGCAAAATAGAAAACCCTAGACGACTCTCACCGCCACTTTCGACCTAAACCAGCGACGTCCTCGCCCGTCTTTCGCGTCTTTAGAACCACCACGAACGGCGTCACAATAGTCGCGTCTTCAGAACCAGTCCTAAACCACCGCGGACGACGAACGGCGGCGTTACCCAAGCCTCCACACGAACGACACTCAAGCTTCAGAACCACCACGAACGAAGCCACCTAAGCCTCCACACTAGTCGCGAGCAAAGATAACAAACGACGACATATCTAGCTGCCACCTGAGTTCTCAGTTTTGGGTAAGTAAATTTCACATCTCTAAATATCTCAGATTATGTGACAAATTTGCACTCTAGAAGCCATTTTATTCTGTTTTGCTTTGATTTATCTGCTTTTATGTTAGTAAATTTAAGGAAAATATCGTTTTGATAATCCTGAATTGTGTGATTCCTTTTTGAATGATTGCTTCTTCAATTAATTTTTTTTTTACTTTTTTATTTATTTATTTATTTAATATAGTTTTTAGCTTTTTGATTAGAAACTGCTTATCAAAATGCTTGATGCACTTGTTTTGTTTCTCGTTTTTTTTTTTTACTCGATACATATATTGGAAGCTGAGATTGTTTGAGTTGGTTTTTTGGTATCAGTTCTGAGATATCAGCTTCTGTTTTCGGTCAGTTTTCTCTGGTTTAAGCATCCCTCTTGGCCTCAAGCTAATTGTTCTTTCTGTCTTGGAGCTGTCTCAGCCTCTGCTGGTAAGCCATTTGGCCCTTCACTTTTTTTTTTTTTGGTGCCAAAGGGCCTCTTTATTGAAAATTGAAGTTTACTGGAATGGTATATGTTTTTTGTGAAGTATTGAAGTGTAGTGAAGTCTAGGCTGTGAAATTTTGATTGCTGTGGAGTTTGAAGTTTGAAAAGTGAACTATGTGAAATTTAATTTTGTCGAGCTTGTGAAATTTGTTTTTGCTGTGAAGTGAAATTTGTGAATATTTTTGGAAAGGTAGATGACCTATTTTTATTTCTGGTTATGAAATGTGAATTTAATTGTTTATATGAAATGTGATTTTATTTGTTTATACTTTTTTCATTTATATGTGGAAATCTGGTTATGCTTTTGTTGTTTTTCGGTTTTGATTTTTTTTTTGGGTGTTTGTGTAGGTGTTTCACATGCTATTGTGAATAATAATGGTGAAGGGGGAAGTGGAAGAGGGAAGAAAACATAAGTCCAGGAGAGAAGATTCCGATGATTCAAGGAGGAGTCTCCGTGACAAGGAGAGGAACGGAGAGAGGCACAGGGATAGGAATAAGAGAGACCGTGATAGTCGGCGTTCTGAGAGAGAGAAGAGTTATGATTCTGATGAGAGGCATGAAAGAGATAGGGAGAAGGAGAAGCATAAAGATAGGACACGCAGTCGGGATGATGAAAGAGAAAGAACTAGGGACAAGAAAAGGGATAGAGATGGGGAAAGAGATAGAGAAGATAGGGAAAGGGACAAGGAGAAGAGGGACAAGATAAGGGAGAATGACAGGGAGAGGGAAAAAGAAAGAGACAACGAGAAAAGGGAAGATCGAGAAAGGGAGAGGAAGGAGCGCGAGAGAGAAAGAGAGAGGAGGATTCGTGAAAGAGAGAAGCTGCGGGAAGTTGATAGTGATGATAGTAGTGACGGTATCAGGGAACGGGAGAAGAAGCGGCATAGGAGAGATGATGATGACCACAAGGAGAGAGAGCGTGAACGGAGCAGCAGCAGGCCCAACAGGCACAGGGATGACAAAGAGAAGAAGAGCGCTGAGGATGATTTAGATAACAAAGAGAAGCATCCAACCTGTGAGGAGGAGTTAGAGGATGAACAGCATATGTTGGATGAAGAAATGGAAAAGCGGAGGAGGAGAGTACAGGAGTGGCAAGAGCTGAGGAGAAAGAAAGAAGAAGCGGAAAGACAGAATATTGGGGAACCAGATGCTGATGAACCCAAGTCTGGCAAAACGTGGACCCTTGAAGGTGAATCTGATGATGAAGAAATGCCCTTGACTACTGGCAAATCAGAGATAGGAATGGACATTGATGGGGAAGCCTATACTATTGATAAAGAAGTAAAAGATACGATGGCTGTGGATTCGGAGAATGGAAGTGCTCTAGCTCCATTGCAGAATGGAGATGCTTCTGCTGATGGGGATGAGGAAGTCGATCCATTAGATGCTTTTATGAATTCTATGGTTTTACCTGAAGTTGAGAAATTTAATGATGCTGTGGACCCTTCGATTATTGTTGATAGTACTTCAGGGTTAAATGGCAAGGATAAAATGGATGATAAAAGTCATAGTGAACAGCCAAGGAAAGTTTCAAATAAATCTATGGGAAGAATAATTCCTGGGGAGGATTCTGACTCAGATTATGGGGACCATGAGAATGAAGATGATCCAGTAAAAGATGAAGATGATGATGAGTTCATGAAAAGAGTTAAGAAGACAAAAGCTGAGAAGCTTTCAATAGTTGATCACTCTAAGATTGATTATAAACCGTTTAGGAAAAAATTCTATATTGAAGTAAGGGAGATATCAAGAATGACTGCAGAAGAGGTTGCTGCATCCCGAAAAATATTGGAATTAAAGCTACATGGTAAGGATGTGCCAAAGCCAGTTAAAACCTGGCACCAAACTGGACTTACAAGCAAAATTTTGGAGACTATAAAGAAGCTTAACTATGAAAAACCGATGCCAATTCAAGCACAGGCACTTCCTATAATTATGAGTGGTCGAGATTGCATTGGCGTTGCAAAAACTGGCTCAGGCAAAACCCTTGCATTTGTGCTGCCAATGCTGAGGCATATCAAGGACCAGCCACCTGTAGTTGCTGGAGATGGACCTATTGGGCTTATAATGGCACCTACAAGGGAGCTTGTCCAGCAGATTCACAGTGATATAAAGAAGTTTTCCAAGGTCTTGGGTCTTAGGTGTGTTCCTGTATATGGTGGCTCTGGTGTTGCCCAACAAATTAGTGAACTGAAGCGGGGTGTTGAAATTGTTGTATGTACTCCAGGCAGGATGATTGATATACTTTGCACAAGTGGTGGGAAAATTACTAATCTCCGACGAGTCACTTACTTGGTCATGGATGAAGCTGATCGGATGTTTGACATGGGTTTTGAACCGCAAATCACTAGAATTGTTCAAAATATTCGCCCTGATCGACAAACTGTTCTCTTTTCTGCTACTTTCCCGCGTCAAGTTGAAATCTTGGCTCGTAAGGTGTTAAACAAACCTGTGGAAATACAGGTTGGTGGGAGGAGTGTTGTGAACAAGGACATAGGACAACTGGTTGAAGTGAGGCCAGAAAATGAGAGGTTCTTAAGATTGTTAGAACTGCTTGGGGAATGGTACGAGAAAGGGAAAATTTTGATATTTGTCCATTCACAGGAAAAATGTGATGCTTTGTTCAGGGATCTACTCAGGCATGGTTACCCTTGCCTTTCCCTTCATGGTTCTAAGGATCAAACAGATCGTGAATCGACTATTTCTGATTTTAAAAATAATGTCTGTAATTTGTTGGTTGCAACAAGTATTGCTGCTAGAGGTTTAGATGTCAAGGAGCTTGAACTGGTGATCAATTTTGATGTTCCAAATCACTATGAGGATTATGTTCACCGTGTTGGTCGGACAGGCCGAGCTGGCCGTAAAGGGTGTGCTATAACATTTATCTCCAAGGAAGATGCTAGATATGCTCCAGATCTTGTGAAAGCATTAGATCTCTCTGAGCAAGTTGTTCCTGATGACCTAAAAGCTCTTGCGGATAGTTTCATGGAAAAAGTGAATCAAGGACTTGAGCAAGCTCATGGGACTGGTTATGGTGGAAGTGGTTTTAAGTTTAATGAAGAGGAAGATGAAGTAAGGAGAGCAGCTAAGAAAGCACAGGCCAAAGAATATGGATTTGAGGAAGACAAGTCAGATTCTGAAGACGAAGATGAAGGTGTCCGGAAAGCAGGGGGTGACCTCTCACAGCATGCTGCCCTTGCTCAGATTGCTGCCATTGCTGCTGCCTCCAAAGCAAGTACACCATCACTGCCAACCCCTATTTCTGCTGCCCAGCTGCTTCCAAATGGTGGAGTACCTGCATCACTACCAGGTGCCCTTGGTCTAACAATGCCAGGAACAGCTGCTGTTGTGCCTGGAACAGGGCTGCCTGTTGTTCTCAATGATGGGGCAGCACGGGCAGCAGCAATTGCAGCTGCCATGAACTTGCAGCATAATCTGGCAAAGATTCAAGCTGATGCAATTCCTGAACATTATGAAGCAGAGCTTGAGATAAATGATTTTCCCCAAAATGCTCGATGGAAAGTCACCCACAAGGAAACTTTGGGCCCTATATCAGAATGGACTGGAGCTGCCATTACTACCAGGGGCCAGTTTTTCCCACCAGGCAAAATCACTGGACCAGGAGAACGCAAACTTTACTTATTCATTGAGGGCCCTACTGAACAGTCTGTGAAGAGAGCTAAAGCAGAATTAAAACGTGTATTGGAAGACATCACAAACCAGGCTTTGTCACTTCCAGGTGGTGCACAGCCAGGGAAATACTCAGTATTTTAAACGTAAGAGCTTTATTCCAATTATTGTTGATATGACTGCCATTGCTTACTTTTGCTGGAGATGGGTTGATTTCTCCAGTAGTTCCTTGTCTGTTTTATTGGCTCTTTAATTCTCACTTGTCTACTTGTTGGGCAATACAAGTTTTCTACATGGTTTATGCTTGTCTACCTGGTCTACCTTGTTAACTTGTTCAAATTTTTCTACATGGTTTATGCTTGTCTACCTGGTCTACTTTATTAACTTGTTCAAATTTACTTTCCGATAGCTACTATGCAAACTCATTTATTTTCTTTTGAAGTCTTGTTGAAGCTTGTGTTTTTTATTTTTAAAAATCTTTTTATTCTTTCCTTAATGGCTCTGATTCCTTGGGGCTTTGGACACCTTGAAAATAAAACAAGCATCATGATCATATGCAAAGTACATGTTATCTGCTCGTCTTTTTGTTTCTGTACTGTGATTTAGAACTTATGGGTTATTAGTCAAAGCCCCCCTTAATTGTTTTTACTTGACTAGTAGGGGTAAGTCTTTTATTTTCTTGAGACACCTTTTTCTTGTACCTTGCCCTTGTAATTTTTAGAATCTTGGAGTAGCAGTCCATATTGTAAAGTTGTTTCCAATTTGCACAAATTTTATGCCCTTTTTGATTTTTGTTTATTACTTTCAATGGCACGAGGGATGTTTTAAGGACATGCTTGCATGTTCAATTTTGTCTCTGCCCATCGCTTTGCTATTGTGGTTTCCCTAGAGATACAGCCATGGTGCGAAACTTTTTCATTGTGCATTTTTTGTTTCACTTAGATGGATGTATTAGGAGTCAATTCCATGCCTGTTGTGTTCACTTTGAATGGTTTATGGGTTTCAATCAAGTTTTTGTTGATTTTTTATTTTTTATTTTTTTTTAATTACAGGGTTTTGAGATTAAGAACCAACAGGTTGCAATATAAATACAGACTTTTAAAAGGTTGAGGAGACTAGGAATATTAAATTGAAGAATATGGCTACTAGCAAAAGAGTCACCATATCTGGACTACTTAAAGGTGATGTTTATAACACTTCGATAGTATACTTATTCATTATTAGACATATATGTATCCATTAAATTGGATTGGTCTAACATAAAGAAAGAAAGATATCCAAGATAGTTATTGAAATTTTTCATTAGTTTTAAAACTCAATTAATCTTCTATATTGTAATCTATTTGTGACTACTGCAGAGCAGAGGAGCAATGCCAACTCTGACTCTGATAGTAGGAGGAAATCTTCTTAAGGTTAATTTATCTGAGGTCTCCTTAACACGTATCGCGCGTTTGACAATAGAAGACTTGTAATTTGCATTTTCAGATGTGAAAGGTTCAGTTTTGCAGAAATCTATTATTCTGACACCACAGTTGCTCGATGTGTTGCCCTGCCGCTCTCACTTATGTTGATTGTTAATAGGGCAATTAGATTAGGAATGGTGCACTCAGATCCATCGTACCAGTTTGTACTTCTACTGCAATTTGCATTCTACCAGCTATGAACATAAGGTATGTTTGTTCCTCAACTCTAATTTTAATTTTTTTTCCCACTTCCTGTGGTGGTTCTTCCTAAGGTTGGATCTCAGTTTTCATTTGCTTGTAGGAGCCATTACTTAATTGTTTGGAGCTGGAGAGAGTGAGTGTTCAGTTATCATGCTCTGGTCATATGCCTTGGCTTTAATTTCACTTGGTCCACCTTCTTCATGTGGCTTGTGGTCTGAAATATCTTCTCTCTGCCAATGTTTAATTTAATTTTTTTTTCCTTATGTTCTGATTTTCCCTATCAGAGAATTATCAACTAATCATAACATATTTAAAACAACTGCTAGATTTAAGTAAAAGTGTTTGCGCGGTTGTTCAATCATTAGAAATGTGCTGTGTTTGAGCGGTTGTTCAGGTCATCAAAGTAATACAGGGTGCTCCATAGCTTTCTTTGCAGAAATACGCTTAATTTTAGGACTCATACTGCAACATTTGCTGTAAGCAAAGAGATAAAGGTCTTCACCAGTTTTCTCTCCTTTTTATTTTATTTTATTTTTTTCCCGCAGTATTTTAACAAAACCATAATAAGACAGGTAAATCTAAGCATATTTTATATATCTAACTTACTGCCAATGGATCCAACCCATCATCATCAAAGCAAGGAAAAACTTTAGACAAGCTGCAAGTTCATTAGTTTGTAAACACGTGGCCAGATTTCTTCATTTGGAGTCCCCCCGATAAACCTGCTTCAAGGGGTACAGAAGAAAATACGACAGTTAACATATGAGTAAAATTAAAGGTGTAACCAAATATCTTTGGGACTAGAATTAGAACTTATGATTTAGTAGACCAAGTTTATTTTGTTCTCATTTTATGGCTGACTATATATGGGTAAGATTGGTAAATTACAAATGGTAATATTAATTTAAAACATGTTTTAAATTTTTTTAATACTAAAAAAACTAGTAAATGAGAGTTTTGTCATTGGGTGTATATAATACTTGGTTTTTCTTTAAAAAAATAAAATTTTTATGCATTTTGGCAAAGTCTGGGAGTCCTAGGTTAAAAAAGTCTTGAGATTTCTGAACTTGAAAATTTCTCTCTCTATATATATATTTACATGTATTAGGAATCAAAAGCTCTCCATCAAAATAGTTAAAAAAAAACAGCTAGTACTACCTTGTGAGTTGAAGGTGTTTAAAAAAATCAACCAAGAGATCCAATCAAATTTAATTTGTTTTAATATGTTATTTTAGTGTAATTAGATTTGATTAATTCACAAAAATAAAAAAAAATAGATTGGATTAAATTTAAATATTAAAAACTGTTTTTAGCTTGGATCAGTTTGATTTTTAGTCTATAAGAATTGATTAATCAAATTAAACCAATCTAATTATCTTTTAAATAATAAAAAATTAAATATATATAGTATAAATATTTTTTAATAATATATATTTTATGACATAAAATAATAAATAAAATCAAATATTAATAAAAAGTTTTAGCCATATTTTAAAATAACAAATTCAAAAGATTTATAATTTTCTTTTAAAAAGGCCAAGGTCAATTGTTCCGATCTAATTATTAATTGGATTAGATTGTATTTTATTTAATGTGTAAATTGATTCAGTTTAGATTGAAAAAAGTCAATCGATTACTAATTATATTAGATTAATTATTTTCAAATTTAATTGGTTTTGAACCGATAAATATCCCTACTCGTGAGTATGCTTATTAATTGGAACAATAAATGCTGGAGCTACCAAGATTAGCAATTTTAAGTTGCGTTGTCATTCGGTCCATTAGAAGAATACAAGGCTTAAGATCCCATATGCATCTAAAAAAAAGGATAATAAATGCAACTGGAAAACTTGTAATTACATAAGAAAATTGGCACTTTACGGGTTTAGTAAAAGATGAAATACCTATGCAAGATTCCATGATCGTGGCAAAAACCAACATACTTGCAGGTTTACATCAAGAGACTACAAAAATCATGGTAAAATTTGTTGTTAGTTTCTATAGAAACCCAGTGATACGGAGTTGGAAGGGAATGTTTACAATTAGCTACTACTTTCAACAATTATTTATGCATTGTGAGGAATTAATTATTGTTCTTTCCAGAATGCCGGAAGTTGCGGATGAACTTCTTGACATCATCCATCTACTTAAACACCAAATACAGTACTAAATTGCTGGATAGTTTGTTTTGTGGAGCTGCAAAGAAGTTTAAACTTTTCATTGTATTAAAATTCCAACATTGTTTTTAGGGTTGTAAATTCAAGTTGCCGAGTTCGGCCCAAACCAAAATTTTTTATCTCGGGTTGGGCTGGAATTTTTGAACTTGAGATAAACTTTGGGCTAGACTAAACTGAATTATAGTTTCAAGTCTAACACTTGATATTTAGCCTTATGACTATCGAGTTGGATTTTGGGTCGGGCTTTGGATTTAAAGCTAATGTTTGAATTTGAAATCCAAAGTTTGATTTTAGTTTTTTGATAATTTCAAATTTTGATTTAAAAATACTTTATTTTGCCTAAAACATTTTTAATAATTAATAAAAATAATAAGTTATCTTATAATTGATGTGTTTCGTTGAACATCAAATTTAATTACTGAATTTATCAAAATTGTAGTAGTGATAAATTCAGGTCAAATCAACAAAGATTGTGTTGAATTTAAATTTAAATTCTATCCTTAGTAAATTACTGAACTAAAATTATAAAAAAGAGGGTTTTTAATTGCTTGAAAAATAATCTAAACTAAATCGAAATAAGTAAATACTGAAAAAATATCAATGAGAGAAACTCTTGGGATTAGAATAATTCATAAAACTAGTAGACAATTGATTATAGACAAAAAAATTTCAATTATTTTATTTAGTTTCGCAAAAACTAATTAGTAAGACCTAATTATTCTATATTTTTCACTAAAATAAACTAATCCATATACAATTATGAATTAGTTCTAAAATTTGAAATTAATTCTAGAATTAATGCGACTTGAAATTATTTTAGAAAATAATCAAGAACAAAAGAAAAGTCAAATAAAGACGAACTCTACAAACGTTTATGAGTTTTAATCTAATTTATGTTTTTATAAACAATTAATAGAAGTTGGGATCATAACAATTAAAATCTATTTGCTACTAATTATTAAAAATTTAATACAATTGAGAATTCAAGTTAGCAATAATCCAATCTCATATAAAAATAATGGTACTAAATTTAATTATGAAAAATTAAAAATATAAACAATAAACACATAAGAATATAAACTGAATGAGTAAATTTGATTGAAATAAAAATAAGTTTCATAATTGCATAACTATTTTAGAATTATTACTATCCAATAAGAGAAGTTTAGAAGCACATACTTGAGAGAAAAACTCAATTCTAATGCTAAAAATTGTCCAAAAGTTGGCTCTCCCTTTACAACATGAATAAACCTATTTATACTAAAATTTAGGGCTAAAATTGACACAAAACACACATGAACAACTTGAATTCACACCTCCACAGGTGCCTAGTACCGTGCTAGGCTTCTTGTCTTTTTCTGCATTAATTGCCTCTTAAACCCGCACACCAGGCGCTTGGCCATAAGGCTTGGTGTCTTTTGCCTTTTCCGTTTATTTACGATTTTGCCTCTCCTTAAGCTCAAATTCTCCTAAACATATAAAAATACAAATAAATCCATTTTAAATGAATAAAACATGCTCAAATCAAGTATTGAGGAATATAAAACATACATAAATTGTCTTCCATCAATAATAGTTGTAAAATATATAATATGACAAACAATAAACAAATGCAATAATCATATAATATATATTTATAATAAATTGAATAGAATAAAAAAATCATAAAATTATATCGGGCTAACTAATCGGACTGGCTTTGGATCAGTCAAAAGATTATCTTGCTGGTCTAGACTTTGGGTCAGGTTACACTAAAACTCTAAAACGCAAGCCCAATCCTAAAAAAAAAATGGAGAGGCTTGGGCTGAATTTTTGTAGGAGTTTTTGTTTTTTCGGCTAATTCGATCGGAATTTAATTTTTCAGGCTTGTTTTGCATCCCTTTGTTGTGTACTAAAATTCTAATTTTTTGGTATTGGAAGTTATATCGCCGTAGGACAAATTAGTCACCACAACACAAAATGTCTATTATAGCATACGAAAAAAGCTATATTTAAAATAACGTCCACCTAAATTTTAAGATATGCAAGTTATTAAAATTCAAGGGTTAATTATACCATTATCCAACCACTAAAACAAACACTATAATAAACCTTTTAGATGCTATTGCACTACGCCAAAATCGTGAATCCACAACACCAAATGCACAACATAGAAAAAAACTTGCATGATGAAAAACTAATTCCCGACATAAAATTATTGCATCGTATTTTTTTTAACAAAACAACGGCACAAAAAGGTTGCCAAAATGTTTTGTTAGCAGTGCAAAAAAGATTCAGCGACACGCATCTGATAAGTGTCGCGAAAAATCTGCGCACCAAATATTTTTTGCATATGTTGTGAAAAATCTGCGCGCTAAAACTATTTGCAACGCAATAACTTAACATGTAGCTAAATAATTAGACGTGAAACATAATTAGCGACACCCAAAATACATTTCGCGACAAATGCTTAGCATTTTCGTGAAAACTTTACATGGCAAAAAACATTCGCAATGAAAGAAAATAAAATTTCACTAATTAGCGACGTTGGTGTCGCCTGTTACCTATCTTTCGTGACACCAATACGGCCTTTTCCCAAATTAGCGACACCTATTTAAATATTTATTTATTTAATATGTTGAATATATATATAAAATTATAAATTATATATATGTAATAATAAAATATATAAATTTAGCAATTAAAATAATATGATATATATTTTATATCATATAAATTTAGCATATAATATTTATATGATATATGTTTATATTTATGAATTGCTAGTATATAAAGTTTAAAACTCAATTGCTAGCATATATATTTTCTATCATATAATAAATTTAGCAATTAAAATTTTATATGATATATATTTATAATTTTAATTGCTAGTACATAAATTTTAAAACTCAATTGCAAATATATATAATAATAAAATATTAAATTTTATAATATTAAATTTTAAAATATAAATTAAAGAAATAAAATATATATATATATATATATTAACTTTTCAAATTGAATGAGAAAAGCAAGCCAGTCCCACAAGGCTTACTTTTTCCTCGATGGACGATGGTAAGCAGGGCAAGAATAGAGTGCAACTCTCAATGGTTGCATCAAATAAAACCCTTCACTTTTGACTTGTAACCCCTATAATCGGTCATAACTCTCTTTAACTTTTTTTCCCCCTATTCTTCCCCAGCCCGCCCTTTCTTCTTCCATTTTTAAAGTTATTTTTTGGTTTGTTTTCTCTTCTCCCCTATTCCGAACAACCTGAGTTATTGCCAAAGAAAAAAAAATTCTTCTTCTTTCATCTTCTTCTCACAGTAAGTTTGTTTCTTTCTTCTTGAAATTTTTTTATTTTCTGTTCTTCCATTTGCTCCACAACCAGCTGGACCTTTCATCTTTAAATAAAACCCCCAAAATTTTTGAGATTCTTGTCACGGTTGCTCTGTAATTTTTTTTCTCTTATCCCATTTTTTCTCCCGGTTCTTCATCCAAAAGTTTTTTAATTTTTTTTTCTCTTCTCTACTTGGTAAATGATTTTTTTTTCATCTTTTACCCTGTTCTTCCCTCTCATTTGTGATGGTCATGCAAATTTAGGGTTTAATTTATTGTGAGAAGTTTGTGCTGAAGAAAGTAAGTTTATTTGCTTTCATAAGTGCTTGATGAATTTCTAATTGATAGTTTGTGATTTTATATTGCAAATTAGGTAGGAAAAGTTGTTTATCATACTCAAATCTCGCCCGCAATACATTTGTATTGATTTAATCATGGAGGGTGAAGATAAATACTATGATAATGTGTGATTGTACTTGTGATTTTAAGTACATTGAGTGTTCATGTGTTTGTTTTGATGTCATATGTTGTTGTGTATAATAAAGTGTTCAATGTGGGTGTATATGTTTAGTTGTTTCCGTTTAGAAATGATGTAGAAAGTTTGGTATATGTTGATACTTGAATAGATTTTAAGATTTACCCTGCGCGTTACATGTGTTATCCCGCATAATACGGGGTTTAAAGGAAAAAGCTAATTTAGTGTCTCTGCCTTTTACCCCATACAAGGTATTCAGGGGCCCCGGGGATACTGCCGAATAAATTTGTAACTAGGGATGAAGCATTTTTACCCCCGTGTGTATAACGAGGCACACCACACACTAGAGGGAAAAGACAAGCGCATGTTTGGTGTCATTGCCATTTGTCCCGTACATTGTGCACGGGGGTCCCGGATATTACTCAGGGTCTTTTATGAAAGATCCCTATTGAAGCTTTTCCCCGTGTGTTCAAAGGGGTACCCTGCTCTCATAAACGGAGGAAAAGGTAAGCGCAAATTTGGCATAACTGCCATTTATCCCGTACATTGCACACAGGGGACCCAGGGAGAACCCGTTGTCACTTTTTGAAGATCCATTATAGGTAAACCCCATGTTGTACATGGGGCACCCCGCACTCAGAGACAAGAGGTAGATGCCAACATTGTTCGGGTTCTCTGCCTTCTATCCCATACATCAGTGTGGGGCCCCTGAAGTTTAAACCGAGGTGAATATTTTACATATGTTTTACAGTTTTACCTCGCTGTTTCAAATTTCCTTTCTAGTATGAAATTTTGTTGTATAACTCATTTTGTGCACATGATGTTTTTGATGAAATAGAATGAGGGAAGAAGAATATTCATTCAAAAAAATGGTCTGCGAATGGATGGTTTAATTATTAGCGAGTACAAAGCTATTTCAAATTGTTTGATAGATAAAGTAACTTTCTATTGCCATTTGATAAAAAAGCTATTACTGACTGTAAATTTATATTTCGTTATATTTTATTGTGTTGCAGCAATAGCGAGGTTGAACTTTGCAAGAAAACGGGTGATTTTAAAGTGAATGCAGATGTAAGTATAATAGTTTATTTTCTGTGAGTAGTAGATACATGAGAAAAATAAAAATATAATGCTGAGATTTTTCTATGTTTAGTTTATGAAAGAATTGGCGCGGGAATGGAAAGAGCTTGATGCTGAAGAGAAAGCAAAATACGAAGGGGTCTGGGCTGAGAAGAAAATGATTTTTGTTAGCAGATGTACTATGAAAAGACTATGGAGCGTTACAGAAAGTTTCAGCGAAGCTCAAAAGAAGGTAGTCAATGAATTAGGCTTCGGTTCTTTCATAACTTGGAAATTATGTGGCATAAAAAAGCAATTGGTGTCATGGCTGGTGGATCAATTCGATCCAAGTTCTTGTAAACTCACACTTCATGGAGTGCATTGCAAAATAAGTGTACACGATGTGGAACGACTGCTGGGATTGATTGATCATCCTGATGAAGTTGATGACACATTTTCTATGGATGACGTTGAAGTGCTGAAAATGAAATACGGCACATAAGACATAGGCATATCGATTGCTGACCTGTAGGCTTTATTGATGAATAACCGTGAAGCAAATAGTGATTTGAAAGTGGTATTCATGCTCTTTATTATGGGGACAATTTTGAGTCCTAACTCAAGAATGTTTGTAAAAACAAGCAATATCGGGTGAGTGACGAAGCCTGAACTAATTAGTAAGCAAAAATGGACACTGGTTACATTCAATGGGTTTGTTGAGGAGATAAGGAAGTATAAGAAACGCGATCTACTCTATATTCCTGGATGCCTTCTGAATCCCATTGTCTATACATAGCGTACGTAATTTTGCTAACTTATTTTTCGTTACTTCATTTTTATTCCATGTCATACGGCTTTTTTACTTGGGTTTGTCTTCGACTGCGAAGAGAATCATCGAAAGATCGTTGATGTCCGTTACTGCTTAGGGAGAATCTGAGATGAAGCAATTCATGAATATATTCACCCGGAATGGAGGTTTCCTCTTTGACACGGTAAATTTAGTAAATATTCAGCATGTTTATGTGTTTTCCTAAATGTGTGCATATTAGTTTGCCACGCGTACTCAGAGTTTTTACCCTGTTGTCGCTTATATATCAACTTTGTGTATTATAGGTTACACAGGGTGAATCATCAACATCGACCAAAGCTAGGAGAAGAGTACCCGCCCAGGAAAATGATGATGTTAAAGATATCAGAGCAGCTGTACAGGTCATTCAAAAAGACATTGCTATTTTGAACGGAAAGGTCATAGCTTCAGATGATAACTATCAGAAATTCAAGGCGGATGTGACAGATCACCTTGCAACTATTTCTCAAACTATGACACAGTTGAAGGAAGCAGTTGAAAGGTTGATTGCGAATGCCTTAAATCCTGATACCAAAGATGATAAGGTTGGGATTAAGATAGAGTAGAGTAAGGATGAAGAACCAGTGCCAACTGGCTAGTGTGAGACAGGAAAAAAGGCGTCCTCGCTTGTAATGGTTTCCATAGAAGAAGAAATTGCACTGAAGAAAATTGCTCACAATGATTTATCCTCATTTGATACCTCAAACTTCACCAAGCATTTGAATATGTTGGTGAAAAAGCTAGCACCCGATGTCGTAAGGAAATTTGGCATTTGTTATTTATTGTTCAGTTTGTCATTTTTGTTGCATAAGCTTCTTTGATTGTAATGAGACTCTAACTTTGTCATGTAAGGGGGGAAAAGATTGGCACTTCTAATGCACCAACTTAGAGTGTTTTGTGTACACGGGCTGCAACACGTGGTAGTTGTGTGCCACTGAAGGATGCCGCTGTGTCAATAAGTGAAATTCAAAAAATGATCCTTAGCTCTTTCAATTTTATTACCGCGTGTCCATTTTGTGTCCAAAAAATGATCCCGTCAGCCAATGCTAACTTGTTGGACTACATTTTCAACTCTACGCTTAATCTAGAGTACGTATATTTGCTATCCTTCAAATGAGGTTATTTAATTACGTGTGCATTGGGTTTTGTAAAATAATGGTCATCAAAGTGTTGAATAATTTTTGGTGTTTTGTTAGTGAAATATTGGTACAAATGACATAGAATTTCTATACTCGCCATGCCATTAGGTCCTTATGTCATTCATCGTGGCTGAATGGCGATGAAAGGTATCGATCGCTTCCGATTTAGTTTCGTGCACTATTTATTTACGATAAGTGTCTTAACAACGTTTAGTTGATTGTGAAACTAAAATCACTAGCGGCAGACATGCTAATGCACCAGCAACGTGGATCATATGTAGACAAAACTAGGAATTAGTATTTGCCAACTTACTTCCAGGTACGTACTTGTTAGTTATATATCGTATTGTGAATTTATTTAGGCACACTTCATTGATATAAATCCTGGGACTGTATGTTTGTTTGTTTTGCATTGGCTAGCAACAAACATTGCAAAATGATAAGGACAAGTCCACCTTTGACAAAAAAAGAAAATTCAGGCAGCTATACATGGGGAAGCTTCATTGCTGTGAAAATGTGAGTAATCCTTCTACCATATTGATTGTACATGACAATGAGGTATAGAAGTTTAATGTGCATGATAATTATATATTGAGGTTGATCTCGTTGTCAATATTTTACAGATATTCATTCCTTTGCATGATCCACATGGTATCTAGTGGTTGTTTGTGTGCTCAGAAAAGTTTGAGAGATATCGGATCCCCTCCCAACTGAAAGGAGAACTATCATTCAAGAAGATTTGGCGCTCTCCATTGTATGTTCATTATTTTATCCTTAGTAAATTCTTGAAATTTTTTTCAAAGAAATGCATATTATAAACATTATTCATTTAGCTACTGTGAATTGAGAGTTGTTATCATGGTTAACTAATGTGTTGCAGCTGAGTTCGTTGGATTTTCACTTCATGAATGAAGTCCAACAACTTTTCAATCAAAAGAACTTATTTGCTTCTCTTACCGTGCATTGCTCAAAAGATAGGGGAGAACAACCAAATGGCCATGACTGTGGGCTTTATGTCATCAAGTACATGCAGCAGACATATGACCTCCAATTAAGCGACGGCTCCATGAAATTCCAATCGTTTATTACTTTATATGATCATTCTTTGCAATTTCTATGTTTGCATTTTTTTGTCAATATATATGACCGTATCGGGCGAGTTGTAACATACTATTATTACTTTTGCAGTTTGACTCCTAGATGGAAAGAACGTATATTGCATTGGACCTAATTGCTAATGTTCATAATAACTAATCGGGTTGACTGTATCAAAAAGAAATTGCATATGCTAAAGAGCGTTCGGTGGTTGCTGCCAAACCACCCACCAAGCGAGCAAAAATAACTCCTCCTCCAGCTCAAAGGGCAAAATGGGCTAAAATGGGCCAGAGGAAAAAGAGATAACTTAGGGGATCATAATGTTTTTGTGATTTTTTTGTCAATACACAGAATTAGGATGCTAGTTTAAGGTTAGGGCATGTTTAGGTGTTTTCTGATTTATTTTAAACTGAAGTTACATCATTTTGTATATTATCTTCCATTTTATATTATTTAGAGAACCATCTTATAGTCTGTTGGTAAACTTGTTTTGGCTATAAATATTTGACAATGATACAATCTAGTTGTGAGGCACTATTAAAATTATACACTTGCCCTAAAATACAGCAATATAATATTACCGTCAAGAGTTAAAGGAGTTTAAATACATAAACTTCTACCGCGGGTAACATTGCTATCTATAATTTTTTAACTTTACAAATCATAGTAAAAGGATGGGTAGTTGGATTCAATCGTTACTTCATTCCAAAGTAAAAAACTTACCAATAACCCTAAACCAGCCTCCATCGTCCCCATGAATCGTCCTGAGTTGTGTTGTCTATACTTGGGTTGGTTTGAAATGTTCCTTCAGACGTAAGGTCATTACATATTGTCTCCCACCTGCCAATGTGCATCAACTCATGCTTAATGAAGTCCACTGTCATTGATGATTCCCAACCAATTTTGGATGCACTATCATTTAATGCAACACTGTTGGATGCATTAAAGTCTCCACAATTTTCATCCGCTACTTTTTTTAAACAAGTCTACTTCATGTGTCCAACCAGTTTGCAATGACTGCATCACCGTTCTTTTGCCTCCTTCATCCTAGTAGCTGCTCCACCTTTGTCTTCACTACAATTGGATCTCTTACAATGTTGTGTTTTCCTATTCTATCTCCAATTGTCAATTCTATTTCGTCAAATACCCTCGCAACTTCTTCAAATTGACTTGCCAAATTAAAAATTTATTTTTTGGCTACTTCATATCCTTCTTCCCATATTTGATCCAAACAAATATATCTTGTTGCTAATTACACTTAAGAAGGCATACCGAAGTGATGTTGCTGCCTCATTTGATAATTCACCTACATCGCACTGCTGTTTAGTTCCCTCAATCTTTGCATCCTTTTTTCACCGAGGTATAATCAATGATTTAGGAATGTTATCAAGATGCTCCTGATTCATGATGTACAATGCATGACTACATGGAATGCCAACACTATTAAATAAGTTGAATGAACATTCTATATGGTTATGTTTAACATAGTAAGTGACACTTTATTTGGACTGAGGTTCTCTAAACTTAGTCAAGTTGTACATTCTCTTGTCTCTATATTTGACACAATCATTTTTTATCAACAATGTATCATCCTGTAGCTGGAGCTGCACTTTCTTATACACTTTCCTTGTGTATACTTCTCCTGCATGTTTCTCATAATGCTTGAGGTGTGTAATAGGCACTGGAATCGTAGGTTTACTTTTAACATCATCGTGCATTGATAGACATAAAATGTAAAAGTTTTTATGCCACTTTTTATATTGAATTTTAGCTAGTTTATAATAAATTGTTAATGAAAAGTACTGAATTACTGTATTTTTCTATTTTCAGTAAAAGAAAGACAAAAGCTGGAATTATTGTATTTTTGCGCAACCTTTACTGAGAAAATCATATCTGGAGCTACACTTTGAGGTTTTGTATGATTCTAGTTGAAAATGATTCCTAATTCACTACGCTTCAATGCTATAAAGTTTCATTTCAATTGATTAGGCTAATTAGTACCAGTTTGATTTTAAAGTTCAACAATTTCATCAGGTGCAGCATATTTACACTATCTTGGGGAAATTAGAATTTGAGTGTCTTCCCGATGTTAAAATTGTGTAAACAAGATATTCCTGGAAGGCTAAGACATAGACCTAAATTTTCAACCAGAATCAGTGAATTTAGAGTTCATTTGGTTATCCAAAGTGTGTTTGGAATATGCTGATGGACAATGATGATATAAAGGGTAACTATATTTACTTACTAGGATGACATTGATGATTAGACTGCTATGTCATCACACTCCATCCATGTGTATGAATTTTGCCACATCATATGCCACATGGGAGGACAGATTATTCTAATTATATTAATTGGAATAATATTTAGAATAAAAGGAATTAGAGTTAGAGATAAATTTGATTCCTAAAGAGATATGGGATATTTCCTAAATCCTAGTGTGAACATGAGACACAAGATACTCTTTTATCCTTGAGGTGGTCGGCCATAGAGGGGAATTATGGGAGTTTGAGATTATGTATACAAGTTATCTCCTATATTTTATAGATTTTAGAGGGACTCTAGGGTTAAACATCTCCTATAAATACCATGCAACATTGAGATACAAAACACAATTCACTACCATTCTCACAGCCCACACAGGTGCATCATTCTCATAGCCCTCACCAACCATAGCTGTCAATCTCTTTTTTTCCATTCTCATGTCAAAATTACTATTTTATAGGTTTTTTTATTAAGTGTTTAAGGGTTCTCACATAGAGAATTTGTGCTACACAAAGCCAAGATCGAGGAGAAATACGGCCAGCATCTCAGAGGAATCAACCTTGTGATTTTGGATCATAATTTGGAAAAGCCAAGAGGATAAGATTGAGGAATAAATCTAGCAGCCATCAACTTTGGATTTGATTCTTCACTCTTATTATTATGTTATTTAATCTATGTTGTCTCTTGATTATTTGATGGATATTATAGAGATGATATGTAACTAAATTTTCTATGAGGATTATGATTTAGCCCTATTATTACTATTTAGTGTTTAATGCATATTTGAATTTGATTCATGTTTAAAGTTAGTATTTCATTGTAGTTTTTAATGCTTCCATGAAAATGTGGATAGAGAAAATATTATATGGATTTAGGAATAAGGAATATAATATGGATGGGCAATGAAATATATGGTTATAGGAATATTGCATGCCTTAGTGACAACTTTAACAAGATCTTATTGGGTTTGCATGTGTTAGGGCTTAAATTTTGGTATTTAGATTAGGGATAACTAAATACCTTGTGCTTGCTAGATTAGAATGCATTGAGGAATCAACTTCTAGTCACTCATGGCCATAGGGGGGTTAACCTATGAATCTATAATGCATTAGGGCTAAATAGGAGTAATAGTGGTGAATTCATAATCCTTGTTTCATTAAAACCTTTGAAATACTTGCTTGCTACCTTGCTTTCAATTTTAATATTGCTTTCTTATAATTCATGTTTTGCTACACAACAATCAATCAATCAACACTCCTTTTGATTTTATTAATTTAGTTAACAATTGATTTATTTTTGAAACTAGAGACATTATTCCTCGTGGGATTGATATCGAAATTTTCTTAGAAATCCACTTTATTATTTGTTGATTTGTGCACTTGTGAGTTAATCAAAATTATATCACAACATGCACCTCCTTGTTCTGCACCTGTGATATTGCCCGATCTACTTGCATGATGAACTCATATAACTTCAATATGCCTTTCACGTAATTGTTCATACAAAAATTCATGCTTTCATATCTCTAAGTGATAGGCAAGCTACCAAAAATTTTTCCCTTCATGAATGCTTCGGCCCACAGTCCACGTGTCTGATGCATCATTTTTATCCATTCATTCCCATGCAAAGAAAATTTGTCCACCATGCGAGACCAGCAAGTTTGGAACACTTCCACACTGTACTCGCTCGTCATGCAATCAGTGAATGCCTGTACCTTGTCTGGATTATGTAAATTTGCTTGAGCATTTCTCTCTTTATGCCATGTGCATAGTTGGTGGTTCAAGTGCAAAAAAACATCTTGAATTACTTTTTTCATCACCTACCACTGAATTCAAATACATATTAGACATAGCTTGGAGGAACGAATTCAGTACCCACGTATATGTTTCTACTTATTTATCGACTAACAGTGCCATTCCAAATATGCATGTCCTGCTACGATGGTTTACACCCACTAGTATTACTAGTGGCTTCCTATACCTGTTAGTTTTCTAAGTTGCATTGAATGCCATCACATCCCCAAAACAACAGTAATCAAACTGAGATATTGAGTCCGCCCAAAATATGTTTGCAAGTTTATTTTTTGAGTCAACTGTATACTCGAAGAATAAAACCAGATCTATCTCATTCTTAGTATGATAGTTGGCGATCAAACTTTCTGCATCCATTTCGTGTATACCATAATTGCGGTCAGTTGTAAATTTATTTTAGATGTGAACACCACTCGATCATATCCACCAGCTTTGTCCACCATGTAGTCCATTATTTTAGATGTTCCAATACCAACATGGTGTATGCCTCTGGCTTCTGCCAGATAGGGGTTTCAACTGATCGGTTTGATAGAAGACATTGTATTTGGTTACCATGTTGCAAAGGATGTGAATGGCCATGTACAAATTTAGTCACTATCCAATTGCCTTTTGACCTATTTTTAATGATACCAAATAAAGCTGGGCACCCTACTCGAGTTAGTGCCCTTGGTTTCCTCTTTCTATTGTTTCTTTTGTCCACACGTGGCTTCTATATCCTTCCTTATCACAAACCCATATTTGTTTATGAATTTCTCCGTTACAATCCTTTATGACATAATGCTTGTGCAAGCTGAATCCCATTATTTTGGCATATGTTGAATAAAACTCATTTGCAGATTCAATTGACTCAAATTCTTCACTGATCCTGTCTTCAATAGATAAAGAACCATATTTCCTTCCATCTCTGAATTCCATTTGTACATCTTCATTGTTCAAACTCACTGAACCTGTCTGCATTTGATCATCATCTAATCCATTAATCATGCCTTCAAATGCACTGTTTGTGACTGAATTATTGCAATCCAATTTTACTTAACTTGGTCAACTTATTTGAACTATCCACTCCTACAATCATTGACTTAATGTCTCAAGATCCATAAATATGGATTATAATATACTAAAGTTTCATTAAACGGTCAAAAAATATTTACAATTTAAGTAAACACTAAGCATTATGAGAAATAAATAAATAATAAATATTTACAATAAGATTTTAAAATACAATACCTAAATAGTATATATTCATGGTTCATACGTATTTCTTAGCTCACTATATGTTGAAAAAGATATAAATAAAAGATTTTGTAAATACCTCACTTGTTGTTGGAAAGCTATACGTTTCGCATTCTACGACATTTGATATTTGGAGGTGCTCAAAATTCAAAAATCAAATTATGCAATTTGGTTTTCTAATGGTTTTGAATTAGTATTCTGATGGAGGGACCAATACAGAGAAAAGAGTTGAAAATAACATGATAGAGAAAAGAAGGGGATGTTGGTGAGGCATTAATGACTGTTGTTAGTCAGCATTTCTCTGTACTTGCTCTTACATTTATTACAAAATGTTGGACTATCAACCTCACGTGATTAACATTAGTTGAACAATAAAATTTAATAATGATTTCATGTTATAATTCATTTATGGCACGTATTGTACATTCATGAAAGCTTTATCCCGTCTTGTCCTCGGGGCACCCCGAACCTAACTACGGGATGCAAATGACACAACTGTTTGTGTCTCTACCGTATACCCCGTATATAACTGTGGGGACACCTCTCGTTACACTGGGGTAAAGCATCAAATTTGTTAATAGATTAACCCCGTATGATATGTGGGGTACCTTGCATTACAAGATGGGATGCAGGTGACACAATTGTTTGTGTCTTAGCCCTATATCCCGTATATAAAAGTTTTACCCCATTGTCCACAAGAGGTACCCTGGACTAAGATACATGAGGCAATTGGAGACAATATATTAGGTGTCTCTGCCTTTTACCCCGTATTTTTTTGCTGGGTTCCCGCATATTAGATTGGGGTACGTCATCTATTAAATTTAACATTTTTATCCCGTGTTATAAACGGGATGTTCCATACACAAATAAGGGATAAATGGCAATGTGAGATTGGGTATTTTGACTTTTACCCCTAATATCAACGTGGAGCCCCTACAAATAATAAAGGGCTAAATTTAACCCCAATTCAAAATAGTACCCAAGGTTGTATTTATATCAAATTGAAGGTCTCGGGGCTCTTTTACTCGAATACGGGGAAGTTTGAAATTAGGGCTTGGCAGGAAAAATTAGGGGGAAAAACTAACGACTGAATTTGGGTAGTTAAAGGCTTCCAATCTTGAAATCGTCGACGACTTCTAGCGATTACTCAAGGATATCGGTGTGTGTTAAAGTAATCAAGGATTTTTATTGACAACTCGGTGAACTATTGCCATAGGGAGGGTGAAGCAAACAACCAGCAAAGTGAAGCCACCGAAACCGTCGCAAAAGCAGAAGAGAAGCGGCGTCGCCATCGAGCATATTGGAGAATGTGAAACGTCAACCCCACAACCAAGAATTGGGGGCAGCTTAAACCCCAACATCCTCGACTCCAGGCCACGGGGACACACACTCGATGAGGTAATGCAACTGACTAATTTATGTTTGTTCTATTTACCGTGTGTATAACACGGACTACTCCGAACTCCAACACGGGTCAATTTGGAAGTGGTCTTTTAGGGTCTCTGCCATTTGTCCCGTAAACACAACGTGGGACCCCAAGGTCAATGCAAAGTTCATTTCTAAAAACAACGAATGGGTTCCCCTGTGTATAACAAGAGCTACCCTGAACTCTAGCACGGGTCACTTTGGAAAGGGTCTTTTAGTGTCTCTGCCATTTGTCCCGTAAACATAATGCGGGGACCCCAAGGTGGATGGGGGGTTAATTTCTACATACAATGAATGGGTTTTCCCCGTGTGTAACTGTAACACCCCGTCCCAGGGAAAATATTGAAAATTTCTCAAAGTTGACCGAGTTGACCAAGTTTGACCAAGGAAGGGCTCGAGGTTGACTTTTTGTGTGAGCGTACTAAGGTTTTGACCGTGGTACTATTGCATAGAGCTAGTCAATACGAGTTCGTAGACTAGTAGTACGCTCAATTCCGAGTTAAGACTGAGAAATTATGGCTGAAATAACATGAAGGGCATTTTGGTAATTTTGCCGTTGCAGGGCAAAATTTACTATTTTGCCCCTGCCTTTATAGGATTTATCCAGAAGGATCTGGAAGGAGGACGCGGGCACGCACGCGGGCAGCCCCTCCCTTCGCGCAGCTTCCGACCGCCTCCTGTTTCACCGGCCACGGCCAATTTCCGGCCAGAGCAGGCCAGAAATCACCCAGGAAACGACGCCGCCGACCCCTCTCTTCTTTGGCACCGGTGGTTTGCCGTGATGGGGTTCAGATCGCCGGGAAAAGAGAGAAATCCTGTCAGTCACTTTTTCGAATTCGTCGGATTCCGGCGAGTTTAGGCCGACCCACGCGTCGGAAAAGGTAGCCCGGTCTTCTCTTCTCTTTCCCCACCGTTTGCTGGCCGTGAAACACCGTGATGTCGCCGGAAAAATGGAGAAAGCCGGTGGCTTCCATTTTCGCCGATCGCCGATTTCCGGCGAGATTCCGGCGATGGGTCGCCTCCTTTCCCCCTATTTTGGACCCCCTGAGTCCGATTCCGGTGTTCTTTCGTCTCAAATCTCGTTTGTTCGGGCAGTGTGAACAGATGAAGCTCGGCCGCCGCTTTCCGGCCACCACCGGCAGCGGATGGACGAGGTAAATTCTCGGTTGCGTTCTAAATTTCACGAGCTTCATTTCGGTATATAATTTGCATATTATAGATATATATCGGAATTTACCCGGTTGTGAGTGGTGTTGTTAACCATGGTTAAACGGGAATTGTAGAAAATCGTGGTAGAATTACGTGTATAATTGTGGGTTGGTAATTACCGTGGAGTGAATTGGTTATCCAGAATATAGGATTAGATTATTTGATTGAAGTGTCGTGGTTAGTGGTAATAATTACGGAATATATTTTAATAGTTAAATTGTGTGTTAATCTCTATGTGGACTCGGTTGTGTAGAATTGATTTATGATTAGTGGGCTGTTTGGAAACTTGATTTGATTGTGCTGAAATTAATTGAGTTGCTGTGAATGATTGTATTGAAATGTTTGTGAGTGTTTGTGTTGTATTGTTGGTGTTTGAACGGATTTGGAAATGGTGATGGGGTGAACGATGATGTGGAGATGTGATGACGTTGATGTGATTGAAAGTGAGATATAAGTGTATTTGAGGCGTTACTTTTGAATAGTAATTGCATCAGTTGCGGCATATTTAGAGTAAATATGCACTCGGAACTACAGGTAGCTTGATCCCTTGTAGAAAGGGTATGTACGCAGCTCAGTTTTAGACTGAGTCCAGCTACACCGTATTTAAACAATGCATTTGTTTAAGTGTTGAGTCTTGTACTGATTTGTGGTTTATTTGTGTGGGAAATGCGTGCTGGTAGAATAAATATGGTTTAGGACTGGTTTTCCTTGCATGTTTTGTAGCTTTTGTTTTGGGGAGTGTTAAAAAACAGCCGAAATGCTGCCGAAATTTTTATAGAATTTCCGGCAGTAGAGAAAACCTTCCGGTCTGTTGGTTTTTACCCTTTTGAAAAGTGGTTTAGCGGACTTTCACGACTGCTTGTGGCTTAGTGACAACATTAAGTCACGCAGGCAGGATCCAAGCGGGTCGGGTCCTGTCAGTAACATGGGCTACCCTGAACTCCAACATCGGGCACTTTGGAAGAGGTCCTTTGTGGTCTCTGCCATTTGTCCCGTAAACAGATTTTTCCCATTTATAACAAGGGATACCCTGAACTTGAACACGGGGCACTTTGGAAGTGGTCATTTGGGGTCTCTACCAGTCGTCCCGTAAACACAACTCAGGGACCCCTGCTTCCTTTCAACAAAATAGTACCCAAGGCATTTTATGTGGACATCCCAAATATCATGCATGTTTTAATTTTTATTTGTATCATGTGTTTCCATTATAAATTGGAAAAGTCCAGTCGGGTCTAATAATGACACGACAATCCAACTATGTGTGTGTACCTTCAAAGGTCAAACAATTTACCTAATTCTTGCAGGGGGATGTGAAAGCTAATTAACATAAACTATGATTGTGTTAACATGATAGTCCATTTGTTTAGAAGCCTATTTTTAAGGATGGAGAGGTTTGGGCACAAAATTTGTCATCATATGCCAAAACGTTCTAGACGATTGAAAAAATAAAAAGCAAGCTTACAGTTGTGCAGCTACAGGAGTTTGCCAAAACATGTTTCAGCCACTTCATTGATATGCAAAAGATCGTGCACCAATGCCAATTAGTACACCACTTAGGGTTGAGAAATGTGGAGTCAGATGACAATGAGGTACTGGAGTTTAACATTTGCAGAATGGGTGTGCGATTCGCAGAGAGAGATTTTTCCCTAGTCACTGGGTTATGGTGTAGCCATGACATTATGGACCACAATGATGAAATAGGGACTAGCGCAACACGTACAATACGAGAGAAGTACTTAGTCAACTCAAGGTCCATCAAGATTGAGAGGTTGTAGAAATGTTTTGAGGCTACAAAGTTTGTTACAAAAACCATGGATGCTGTGAAGATGGAGCTACTATATTTGTTGAACTAGGGAATTTTAGGCGTGCCGAAGAAAACTTTAATTCCTTTCAAATTTGTGACGCTTGTTAGGCGTGCTGAAGTAGCATGTTTCTATACGCCTGTATATATTTATATATATACATATATATTATATATCATTTGGATCTGGTTTCTACTTACCATTATATCTAAATTTGTTGTATATATGCTTGCGCAATATTTGTCATATGTTGTAGGTGTGGGCATATGAGAGTATCTCTAAGCTAGAGAATGAAGGTATTGCATATAGAATTTCCGAATCATGTCTTCGTGTTTTGGGGTGGAAGGCAATGAGCCACCAGACTTACGAATGCCTTAAATACGCAATATTTGATAAGAAAAGTGTAAGGTTCATTGAACACAATAAATTTGAATGCCCATAAATTTTTCCATACATCCACATCCATTAACCATGTATGCATTTTTTGGTGCAGCTTGAAGTGCATTGGACATTTTGTCCAAGGAAGGACGAAATGAACCAGGCCTATATGACCGTATTTGCTAACGATCATCGCAAACGTAGATCCTAATTTTCACCGATTGTGTAATAATTTGAGGAGATAGCACTGGAATATGCAGCAGCACCTTCCACACATGCGATCAGTGCGCAACCACACCCATCATCCGACGATCGCAGTGATAACATGGTAAGTTTTCGTAAACCCTAAACACAAACTCTTGTTTTTTTGGTGATTTGTTGCAGCTGAAGGGTGAGTTGATAAATTTACATTTTGTCGGGGTTATCCTTGCAAGAGTTGATAGGGTGGATCAAAATGTTGATCACATTGGCCACCACCAATCAAAAATTGAACAAAGTCAAGAAGTATTTAGTAGCCGCATTGAAGCAATACAGGGTCAGATTAATGACATAAATAGGCAAGTTTAATGCTATACTTGAAAAACTAAGTGGTCATGTACTTTTCCATATAATTACGCTTCAAGTATTAACCAAAGTAATTGTTTTTGTTAAATGATATTTTATGTGTTACAGGTGTTGCCATGGGACACGTTATGCCTTGTGATCCTACACCACCATTGACACATGATACATGGCAAGGTGTGGATCATTCTCAGCATAATCCACACTTCGATGTTGTAATTATGATTGGTTGAGGCAAATTAAGACTCCACTTCCCGTCAATAAACCTTCTTTGGTGTTACAGTCACAGAGGGGTGATAGTGACATGTTGACGTTGACCACAGTCACTACGCTAATTGGTATTGATTTTCATATACATATTGACGATGATCGTGATTGGATGATGTTAACTGATAACAGTGCAATTGATATGCATAAGTAGGAAGAATGCATGCCATTTCAGATTTGGGCAAGCCATGACGTTGAAGACTTGGGGCAGTTTCTAAGGCCCATCAGTCGAGCAGGACGACAATACAAAAAATCTGACGTTACGTAGAGTCCATGTGTGAATCTAGGGGCACATCGGAAATCAACTAAGAAATTAAACCCGAAGTCCAAGCCTACGAATGAGGAGCTCTTTGCCTTCCATGATTGGTACTTGACGAGCAAGCCGACAACTATAGCTGATATAAAATATTGTAAAGTCCCAAGGACTTTCTTTGATAGTGTTTTACGGCTTGGAGGTTCACTTCAACCTCACGTGACTTTCATGCCATTGTTAATCCATTATATTTAACAAAATTGGTAAAAGTGTTTAATTTAAATTCATTACATTTTATATGTAACTGTGAACGTGCAGCACATTGACTCATGCATATTCCATATCAAAAAGAGGATGTACATGGCCCCAGAAGCTTTTTAGAGCGTTATGCAATTTTGGATTGCATGTTGTGGGTGGGTTATGTCATGTCCTTCATCACTTATGAAACTACTAAATGTGTAACCATCATACAGTCATATTAATTATATTTTCCCTTCTATTTGCAGCAAGTTATGTTTATACACCACAAAGATAAAATCGATTCAATATTGGATATTAAGGCAACCACCATATTTTGTCAGGCATTCAAGGGTGAATATCCTATATACGGTCGATCGTGGTGGACATGTGACTATGTAAGAATCTTTTTGTATTTTATTAATTTATACCGTCGGAAACTCATAGTCAAATATGTGGCATGCACATTGTGTTTACTAACATTAAAATAAAAATCATAGTTGCTAATGCTGGTTAACAATAGCAACAAATACTGGCTCATTGCTCATGTCGACATAATTAAGAAGTATGTAGACATGTATGATCCATATGTAAAGAATACAATATCTCATTGCCAGGAGGCAAATGCTACATGCATATGCCATTTGATACCTAAAATATTGTATGTTTTTGAAATTTACAAACACTAACCAGAAATCACGGACTGTTTAGAACCATATACGATTAGAAGGATGGATGATACATTTGCCCAGCAATTAGTGAGGTACGTTGGACCTATGTTGTTATTTAAAATCTTTAAAACAAGTCTTCATGTTTGTGTATATTGCGTATGTTTGTTAAACTTGTTAGTGACATAATAAATATATGGTTTTCATGTAGTGGGGATTGCGGGATGTTCGCTTTGAGATAGATGGATTGAAAACATATCCGGTGGGCTACTAGTCAATATTGTGGAAAAAAGTATTACTGCCATGAGAAAAAAATATGTGGTAGGGTTGTTCCACCAAAACTTCAAGATGTAATGTATGGCAATTATCCATCTATGAATTATTATTGTATATTGTAATATAAAATAGTTATATGTTTAATTGTAATACTTAGTTCTTTTTAAACAGTGGAACCTATTTGTACATAGTATATACATATCGAGTTTATAATTATGTACCAAAAAATCAATTTTTTGTTACCATATAAATGGTAGAAGTTCAAAATCAACGAAATGGTGTCCCAAAACATTATAATTATATATCCAAAAGTCAAATATGACTTTTGAACTTCGAATATATAAAATCAAATATATTATAATTATGTATCCAAAATCTAATGTTATAATTAATTATGCAAGTTGCAACAAAAAATCAACATTCTTTTCAAATTATTTTACTAACATTAGAAATTTCATACAAAAATACATGAAAACAAATAAGATAACCACCAACAAATATAACATCGTCATTAATGAACAATATAGATAATATTGATTCTAGCATTTTTCTATTGCAAAATTAGTCCCTCAAAATATTTTTATAGTTGCCACGAACCATATAAAATTGATTCTACATTTTTTCTATTGAAATATTGTGATACAATGGAAGAATATTGATTCACAATTGAGTAACATATTTCATACTTAATAATATTATTCATATATAGTAAACTTGTTCACAATGTGTAGCATTAATTTTCAAATAAGTATGATTTATCCAAAATGAAGTAACATTATCCATAATAATGTCTATTAGTTCATAACAAAGTAAACTTAAACATAACAATGTAATATTGCATATTTGACCATCACTGAACCATAATAAAGTAATATAAAACCATACTTAAGTACAAAATACCATAATTAAGTAATAATAGTCCATGTCAAGTAACATTGCTTATCCTGAGTACAATTAGACTGAAATGACGTATGATCAAATCATAATGAGTATTATGATTCATAACGAAGTACTATAGTCCATTACGTCCATTTTGAAGTATTGTGGACCATCAAGGATCACATTGGATTATAACAGAGTATTATTTATCCATAATAGAGTAATATTACACCACTTTGAGTATCATTGAATATAATAAGGTAATATTTTGCCATAATATAGTAATATCATCCATAAATGAGTAATATTATCCTCATCGAGTACGATTGTCCATAATGGAAAATAATAGTCCTAATAAAGTCATATCCGCCCATAACGGAGTAGTATTGCAAATTTGACCATAATATCGTAAACATATAACCATAATGTAGTATATGTTACCAAAAAAGATAACATAATACCATAGTGGAGTACTATTGTCCGTAAAGAAGTGACATTGTCCTTTAATGAGTAATATTGGCCAAAATTGGTCATATTTATCCATTTAATAGTAACTTTAATCCATTATGAAAATAATATTGTACATTAAAATTTTTTACAAACAAAAAATTATACATTTTTATTAGTACCCCACATCATTGAGTCCGGGATTTGTGAAATCAAATTTCCTTTTTCCCCCAACATTTTTCTTTCTTCCTACCTCTTTTTTTTTTCCTTTATTTTCATTGAAACCAGCAACCGGTTTCATTGTTTTATTAATTTTTGCCCATGCCATGTGTCACTCAATGGCATGGGTCTCTTCCCTTCAATCCTTTTAAAGGGTTTCATCGTAGAATTATCCTGGTAAGCAAGCAAACAACGAGCAAACATGGCAGATAAATCCACTCGTCCACCCTTAACACAAAAGCGCTTAGCAAATTTACTTGCGTCGCTGAAAGCTATTTATATATTTCAATATATAATATTTATCTCTTTAAATATTTAATATGCTATATATATATATAATTTTCATTTACTATATATAACATAAAATTAAAAATTATATATAGAAATATATTAACAGGACTAGATCCGCCTAGATCATGCCTACATGACTTAATATTTCTATTAAGTCATTAAGCAGTCAAGTAACTTCACAAAAAATTATTAAATAAAGACTAATCGATCAAAAGGAGAAAGATTCTATAGTGCAAGAAATTTTAATAAATTTTTTTGTAGCATTTCGTCTGTTTTTAGAACATTCCCCAAATACATAAAGGTACAATCCCTGCAAAAAAACACATTCCTATACATAATCCAATTTACCAGCATCACTTCCACACAGTATCCACACCTCAGAGAATAATTCAACATTCAAATAAAATACATCAATTATATATTCGTAGTTGGACTCAACCTAAAAACTGAGCTGCCTACATACCCTTATTAATAAGGATCAAGCTATCTGTAGTTCTTAACTGGTTTTTAATGATATTTTGAACATCAGCATACTCAAGCCATGACCACATCTCAACATCCTCCTCAAACTTTCCACCATAACTAATCATCAACTAAATCAATAATATGATATGCTTTCGTTACCAAAGCTAAGTTCATTAGCCTTCCAAGTATTAAAACAAGAGAATGTATATATGAATATTTAAATAACAAATGGAATTAGTACGACTTTCACATATAATTAAAATACATACTTCCATAAATAAACTTTAATTATCACAATGAAGCTTTTAAATTAATTTTACTTACCGCTGAAAAGTTAAAACATGCTCATGTCCTCTAGTAAGGGAAGTTCAATCATCAACAAAAATACTCTACAGGCTCAAAAGCATTATTCATCCAACTTCTATATCACAAGAACCAATAATTCTTGAAAACATTAATAAAATAAAGCATTTAATAATTTTATTCCCAATTAAAAATCACAAAATCAATTCCTTCCCCGTTTGATATTAATTTCTCAAAATCCTTAGCTTTATTCTAAAAATCATTAAATCATTATAACACGATTTAGGGGCGAAAACATAATTTAACAATATCACTTAAAATCTCACATCAATCACTAAACCATAAATGAATTTCAGTAAACATTTAAAAATCATTTTGTTGAACATATCCTCATAAAAAGCCAAGTAGATGGGCTACAACCCATAAATTCAAAAATCAACCTAAAACCATAAATCAATAATCATATAACATATCCGATACCAAATTCTAGTATCGTGCCGTGTGACCCTCAGCGTCTTGATGGCTTCACAAGCGGCGGGGGGGGGGGGGGGGGGGGGGNGGGGGGGGGGTTATAACTCATCACAACGGACCGGCGTCCCAAATGTGTCATGGCAGGATCCTCATCATCTCTCTTTCGACACGTGTTCGCAGTAGAGGATGGCATAATATCATAATAGCATGCGTACAACCAACATATCTTGATACTGTGTGGTACTCCTCAAAATCATCTAGGAGATCATCCATCATCGGTTTTCATAAACTTTTCAAATCCTTTTAATTTAAAATCATAATAAATTCAACAATTTTCCAAAATCTTCTATTTTGAAATTTTTTTCGAAAGTATTCAAATCTTTTGACTATTAGAAAATTTCCCCAAAAGTCTTTAAATTCTACAAAAGCCACAATCTTCTTTGAAATTACCATTTTCTACAAATTTATGAAAATAACCAAAAAGTTAATAAATCATGAATAATCATTAAAAAACAACAGATTTCATATTTATTCCAAATAAATATGAATTCCATTAAAATTACAAATATAGATAAAAATCTGGATTCAGCAATCCATTTAAATCCACGTATAATATATTTAATAAGTGTGATTTAAATGCACAAATAAATCCAATCAAAACAAATCAAATGTAATTCAAATGTATTAATATATATAACCCCAAAATATTTTGGAAAAAAAATGCACTCACCCTTAAAACATCAAAATATCACTAATCAAACACTTTCCTTCTTTATTCCACATACACAGTAAAAACAACATAAAATTTAGCTTAGTGACTTATCATTTTCTAAGCAAACTTCCACTCTTGTATTCATACTAATACAATTAATATAATCCCACTCAAGTTCCAAAACATCAATTTTAAACAACATCCAACACCAAGTAAATCTATATTTTCAACATCTTAGTCTAGGTAATTCTTACCATAACCGAAAATCGATAATTCAATTAATTGTCAACCAATATTAAGCTCAATGTTGAGTTCCTCAATTTAGAAACAAGCTCAATTTCAGTCTAAATTCAACAGTTATTACAAACATAGCCCAAAATTAAGCAAGTTTCAAATACTCAACAATAATATGCATATTATATATCAAAATGAAGCTTTAGGATAGTATAACACAATAGCCAACTCAATTTACCCAATTGCCACTGGTGGTGGCCAAAAAATGGCCCGAAACCCACGGTCAAAAAGTTTCTCCTCCTCATTCTGTTTAAACCAGCAAGAATTACACTAAATTGACGATGAAATTGGGCTTCTAGGGTCCAAATTAGGGATAAATGAGTTGACCCATCGCCGGAATCTCACTGGAAACCAGCGATATGAGACAAAAATACTTACCGAATTTTTTGTGTTTTCCAGAAAATTGGGCGGTTCCACGGTCTGTCACCGATACGATTGGGAAGAAGAGGCCACCGGCTCCAAGTTGCTGGAGTTTTCGGCCCGATCTGATCAAAAATTGGCTGTTGCTAGCGAAGGAAGAAAGGGCGCAGTGGTGGGGGTCTGCACGGGCGGGGGGGGGGGGGGGGGGG
>QANX01007550.1:48477-61816 GCA_003254975.1 Ochetophila trinervis
TTTTTAACACCCCCACCCCGCTCCTCCATTCGCCTGCAATAGCCGTTTTCCAGCCAGCCCAGGCCGAAAATGACTCGGAAACTCGAAGACGGTGACTCCCTTGTTTCAGCGACACTGGGGAGTAGCCGAGAGCCCGCCCATACAGTAGGCAACTTTGAGAGAAAGCCGGTTGGTTCTCATGTTTGTTCGCCGGATTCCGGCGAGAAACTGGCCGTGCCATCACCCGGAGATTGAAGCCGATCCTTCCCTGTACCTAACCTGGCCGGCAAGCGCTTGTGGCACCGCCAGATCACCGAAAAATGCGAGTAGCTGGTAAGTGAGTTTTGCCTCTGTTCGCCGGATTCCAGTCAGTTTCCAGTGACGGGTTAGTTCCTTTTCCGCTAATTTGGACCATAGGAACCCGATTTTGTCATCAATTTAATGTAATTCCCCCTAGTTTAGATAGATTGGGGAAAACCCCTTTTGGCCGTGAGTTTCGAACAAAATTCCAGCCACCGCCATTAGGAATTGGGTAAGTTGAGTTGACCACTGTACTATACTTTTCTCAAGCTTCATTTTGATATATAATTGGTATATTGTTGTTGTGTATTTAGAATTTACTTAATTTTGAGCTATGTTGGTGATAACTGTTAAAATAATAATTGTTTGGTGATTTTGTGTATCGTGAATTAGGGGTTGGAATGGTCTTGGAGGAATGTAATATCTTTATATAATTGCGTATAAATGTGTGAGTATATATATATATATATGTATATTGAATGTGTAAATGTATTATGATGGTGATGTATATCTATAAATGTGCATGTTTATATACACTGAATGGATGAGTTGTGGTATAAATATGTATGTATTAATGTTTTGATGATTTTCTTTGAGTTGTAATGTGAATAACTGATTTGTATGTGATATTGGAATTGTTTGTGGATTTTGGTTTATGGATGTATTGTATGGAAATTGCGGAATATGATGAATATATCGACATTTATGTATTTTACTTCGGCTAAGCTTCTGGTAAATTAGTAGAGCTTAGTTTGGATATTTGATGTGATTGAAAGTGGGTTAGACTATATATAATTGTCAAGTGGACTTCGGAATAGAAATTGTATTAGAAGTGGCATATTTGGTATAAATATGCAAAAAAAAGAACTACAGGTAACTTGATCCCTAGCAAAAGAGGTATGTAGGCAGCTCAATCTTCATACTGAGTCCAGCTACGAATTATATAATTTTTGCATTGGTTTGACTGGGATATGTGTGCTGGTAGTTGGAATTTGTATAGGAATGTTTTCTTTGTAGGAATTGCAACTATTTGTATTTGGGAATGTTGTTAAAACAGACGAGATGCTGCCGAAATTTTGAGGAAAATTTCTGGTAGTATAGAGTTCCCCCTTTGTTGAATTTTATTTATTAAGGGCTTGGTAGGAATAAAAACTGCTTATTGGCTTAATGGAAATATTAAGTCATGCAGTCAGGATCCAGGTGGGTCGGGTCCTGTCATTAGTTTGCATAAAACCTGACAAGAAACCAAAGCCCCAATTGTTAAAGAAGTATCCAGTGTGCTCTGACAATGAATTATAACAATAAAAAATAAATAAAAAAAGGTAAGAAACTAAAAAATAGAGGATGTACGTGCAAGACCATTACAAGAGAACTTGTGATTTACATAATATAAATAACACTGATAAAACAACTGAATGCTTATCATCAATACCTTACTGATACAATTCTCATAGGGTCTACAAGAAAATTTAATTGAAAAAAGCTTTAAAACAAAATGATGATATCCAACAGTTCAGGCTAGCAGATGGTAGATGTTATATGAGTAAAACAAAACATGTCAGGCTCATGAAAAAATAACATGTACATAAATGAAAGTACAAATAGTGGACTATAAACTAGAAAGTTATTAAAACATATTCAATGTTGACACAAAGTTTTCTACAAGGGATATTTCTTGCAAAAATTCATCTATCAAATGCTGTAAAATGCTGTTGCATGACAGAATAAAAACCTTTCTAATTAAGCCAACTCCAAGTAACAAAGAACATATACATACCATACATTAAGTTTCCATACACAACTAGCACAATAAAGAACAAAAAATTTTCTAATTCATTAACTAGATAAAAGAATACAGCCAAAAGGAATGCTACCCACCTGCAAAATAGAGGTGATTTTACAAGACTTTTTCTTTCTAGCACTGAGATGTTCAGAAGTAGCCCTCAAAAATAGGTGAAAAAATATTATCTACAAAGGTGTACAAATTTTCCTATTGTTATGCAAAGCTTAATGGGGTAAATTTTCATATTTATTAAGTGGAAAAAATATAACAGCACATAATTGAAAAGTTAAGGGTCTGTTTGTTAACGTATTAAGTTTTTATTTTTGGTTTTTAGTTTTTAGCTTTTGTTTATGGTTTATGATTTCTGGTTTATAGTTTTTGTTTATGTTTTTGTTAAAAGGAAATAAAATGAAAAACAACAACCATTTTTTGATTCTTTTTTTATGAAAAAATATAATTTTTGATAATCATTTTTTTATTAATTTTCTTTTTTAAAAACTTTACAAATAAATTTAAACAAATCCATATTCGATTATTGTCGGTTCCAGATTTTGGCCCATACCAGGCTACCCTGATTTCGAGTTCCAGCCATGACCAGGCAATTCTAGCTGTCCTGCGTTCCGGCCCCGACCGGGCTGTCCCGGATTCCAACCCTGACCGGGAGGTCTCAGGTTGCAGCTCCAATCAAGTGGTCCTAGGTTCTGACCCTGACTGGGCGATCCTGAATTTTGGCCTAGATCTGGCTGTCTCAGATTCTAGCCCGAACCGAGAGGTCCAGGGTTCCGGGCTGGACCGGACAGTCTCGGGTTTCGACCCAGACCAGATGGTCTCGGGTTCCGGCCCTGTTCGAGTAATGCCAGAACATGGCTGTCCCGGGTTCTGGCCCAAACCGGGCTATCCTAGATTTCAGCTTCGACTGTGTAGTCCCTGGTTCCAGCACCAACCGGGCGGTCACTAGTTTCGGCCCCAACCCAGCTACCCTAAATTCTAGCCTCGACCGAATTGTCCCGAATTCTAGCCCTGACCAGGCGGTCCTGGGTTGGGGCTCCAACAGGGCTGTCTTGGGTTTCGATCCTGACCGGACGATCTTGAATTTTGGCTCGTACCAGGTTGCCCTGGATTCCGGCCTCGACCGGGCTGTCCCAGATTCTAGCCCGGACCTGGTGGTCCAAGGTTCTGGCCCGAAGCATGCTATCTCGGGTTCCTGTCTGGACCAAACGGTCGCGAGTTCCGGCCCTGTTCGAGCAATTTGTGGTCTCGACCACATTTAGACGGTGTCAGTATGGGTAGTCTTAGATTCAAGTTTTGTTTGAGTTATCTTGTATCTTAACATTATCAAGGACAAAAAAAATTTGAAAACTGAAAATGAAAATGACTTTTTAATGTTTTTTTCTTTTAAAAGAAAAATGAAAATGGTTTTTAGTTTTTAAAAAATGAAAATAGTTATCAAACACATTTTTGTTTTTTCAAAAGAAAAATGAAAATGGTTATTAAATGCATTTTCATTTTTAGTTTTAAAAAATTAAAAACAAACACTAAAACCCATAAATGAATGAGTTATCATATGACACCTAAGTAACTTGAAAACCAACTTATAAGGTTTACCATTCTAAACCAGTGGACACTAAATTAGTCAATTAATTTAGTAAGGCAACAATAAATGACCTTTTGACATAGTTCCAAAAGTGCACAAAGTCGTTCTTGCAGTTCAGGCATCTTTCCACCATAGTCTATCATAAAAACTGGCCTCCTCCCAGTGCACAATGCTAGAACATCTCCACCAATATAATTCTCCATAATCATAAATCCACACACACACACACACACACATTGAGAGAGATATGCATGCATGCAATGTTCTACTTACCTAATCTTAAAGCTAAATTCGTCATGAATAACAAATACATTAATGAAAGAATCAAGACTTTCTCGAACTTAATCCAAGATCACAAAAGGAACCGCTTGCTGGCATCAATAATCAAGCTTTCTTTCACATAAGGATCATGAGTATTGCTACCTTATAGAGTCTGTATATCTCTTAATGCCTCTCCCTGAATATAGACATGAAAACAAAAAAACCAAGGACATTACTATGTGGCTATTTCTTATTTTATTTATAAAAAAAAGAAAAAAATAACTAAGCAAACTGGCAAAGTTATCAGACGACGTTTGTTCAACACAAAAGCAAGATAAATATACAAGATTCTTTGGTAATTACCCTTTTGGATATTGGTTTTGCTCAGTTTTTCAAAGGGCACTTTAGACATGTTAATCTTGAATTCCATAATGGAAGCTCTGTAAAATTTAAACGTTAGTTTCTCGCACATAACCAAATGAAGAAGAAGAGAAGAGAAGAAAATTTGTATATAATCTATAAATTTCTGCGTTAAAGAGCCTCTTCATCACAAGTAGTTCATTACTAAAAAGGATTTACTGCACTGCACAAATGCAATCGATAAATATGTATATCTACATTTGAACAAAATTGTCAAATCCTAAACTACTTGATGTTCCTCCCAGATGAAGATTATTATCGGCATTACCTTTATGTTGTAAAATCCATCCTTTGCTCGAATAGATATCTTACATGGCGTATAGCTTTCGTCAAGTTTGAAAATCCACATAAAGAACAACGAGCTGAAAGTAAAAAAGACAACACAATAAAATAAAATTAAAAAAAAACCAACAAGAGACCCATTAATTATAAATGAATCTGCGATATTTAAAAGAGTTTTAAAATGCAAAAAAAAATTGAAACATTCTGCTACGAATACATACTTGTAGCTTTACTTTCTTCTGGAATTGAACATTTACCAGGTGAGGCTATGCACCATCCAACCTGGAACAAAAGCAAGCGAAAACATCAAAAGGGCAATTTTTCCAAATTAATTTTGAGATTAAAAAAAATGATAGAAACTAGAAAGATAGTGGTGAGGGAGAGAGCAAGCAGAGACTGCCAATAGGTGTTGAGATTATCATCGCGCATGGAAGAGACACCATTGCCAGGGCCTTCTTGCCCATTTCTCTGAGATCATCGTCCACCATTAGTACCTTATTCCCTCCTATCAGCTTTGCTTCCTTTTCTCCCTTCGACGAATTTGTCGCCATACTCTTTCACCGCCCTGCTTATTCCTGATTATATCTCAATCCTTCACAATTTTAGAGGAAACAAACAAAAACAATGACCCGATTTCTAGCCATTTGCTAGAACAAAAAACCCTAACCCCTACAGTAGATGTTGATGTGTGTGTGTGATGTTTATTTCCCGCAATCGTAATTTGAGTATGAAAATACATAGAAGGGAAATTTACAAAATAGGAGGGCAGATGGGAGAGGGGAAGAAGAATTTCAGCAGATTGAAAAAAAGAGGAAAGGTTTCCTAGACTACTAACCAAAGAAATCATACCAGATTGAAACAGCTGAGGCAGACTCGATCTTGCTGTCGGATCTGCGGCTGAGAGGGACGTGCTTGACGGCGGCGATGCCGGCCAGGGAGTCCTGCTCGAGGGCATAGTCATCGATGCAGTTGAGAGTGACGACCAAAGGGAGTGGTAGAGGAGGAGGTGTAGGGATGTCGCGATGGGGCATTGTAGCAAAGGATATGAGGGACATTTGAAATTCTTGTCTCTGGTAGATTGTTTACGTACAAAACCTCTTCAGATAGCCCTTGCGCATCTGATATTGGTCTTCATTTTATTTCTAAGTTTTAAAAACACATGGCTGTTACTATATTTAAATAAATAAAAATTTAATAAATATAATTAGCAATTGTGATGCAAATGTTTAAAATTCTATAACAATTATGCTAATTATATGGGAGAGAAATTTTTCTCCAAATTCGAGTCAAAATATGGAGCTTTATTTGAATTTTAAGTTTAACTGTAACAAAATAACTGTCACAATTAACAATATATCCAAATATGACCGATGTAATATCGTTACAAAATCATTTTGAATTTTATATTATTTTTTTCATGAAATCTGTGACAACATTTATGGTTTCCGTCAAATAATTCAAAAAAAATTTGGCCCAAAAAATTTATAACAATTAGTGACAACATTTTGTGACAAAGTAAAATTTATCACATTTAATGTACAATATATGACGATTTAGCTATGTCTGTCACTATAGACCCTACTTATGTGACGGTTAAGTGAACGTCACAAAGATTTCCGTCACAAAAAAACTTTTTTTCTTGTAGTAAGTGGAAGATAACATAAGCTTGTTGATCCCCATATAGCTACCAAGACTGCATCTTTGAACCTCATTTTTCAAGGCAACTTAAAATTTCCACTGAGACCTGCCTCACAAACTTTAAAACTAAATCTACAGACGTAACAACTTGGATCTAAATACATACACCAAGTAAAACGAACCAAGAGAAAAAAAAAAAAAAAAAGAATTACTAGTATATAGTATTGCCTCTGGACGTATCCTTTTAAAGTTTGCAATAATAGTTATTGGAACTCATCCTTGGTCATCCACCAAGGAAATTAAAAATTTTCATCACTGTCAAACAGAGGTTATAATGTCAACAAATATGTTAAGTGTAGTATGAAAAGCGTAAGCAAATTAGTTTATATTTCGGCAACCTGTATCATAATAGTTCTATTTGATACAAAGAGAATAATTTTATCTTGGAAAAAAAAAATAGAAGAGAGATAGCAGCCAGTAATGATAACTTAATTAATCATGGGAAAATTTATAAATTAGATTCTAAATCCGGAACTACGCTAAAATCCATTACTCAAAGCGCACCACATCAAAACTACATTACAAAGAATTCAAAATTTTTCTATATGGAAAAACTTTATGAGCAACCTACAAGTCCCAAATTGGTGAAGAACAGATGATTTCAGAATGTTTGTTAAATTTGAAGGGCTTTGGTAATTTTTTTACGGAGAAAGCGAGTAAGTTTTAGTGCGTGACAGCTAAAACAATCATAAATGAAAAAAAAAATGAGTGAGAGGCAGATGACGACAAAGCTTCTTACTTTTTGTATGTGAGGCACTGATCTTACTTTTGTTGAGGATCTGAACTTCGTCGTCGGTCACCCAGCTAAAAGTCTGTACGTAATAGTTCACAAATCCGGCATGGTAGATTTGATCTGAAAGTCTGGGTTCCGATTTCTAAGAATGAGGATGAGATTAGTACGTGTTGATGCATAAAATCTCATAACTGTCAATTGTCTTTGCCATCAAAGAACTAACGAGTTGCAAGATAGAATACAATGTCATGAGGTTTTTAAGGGCATCGGTGTAGCGCCAACCAAAGATTCTTCGATGGTAAAAGAAAAACTGAACTTTTTGTTAAAATTAGAAAGAAAAAATTCAGTCATCCTTTATGGAGGCTTGAGCTTCTATTTATAGACTAAATTAAGATTTCAGTATGAATAAAAATATAATAAAAAATACTAAAGAGATATAATAAAAATAAACTACGAAAATTTAGATTGCCTAGTCAGATTCGAATTGTAACCACACAATACTAGTCTAACTGGATCATAACTGAATCTTGATTGTTATATAACCATATAAGTATGGAAGTGGTGAAATTATTTTATAGATTTAGCCCTTCACTTTCCAAGTTGTGTGAATAAGTTGGAAAGTAAATAACTTAATTTGATGTTATGCGTCGATAGCTTTCGTGTCATCTAGACCGAATTTAGCTTGTAGATTTCATCTAATATTTATTTTCACGTCAGCTCTCTAATTAAAATGCTACGCTTGGAATGACCAATATTTTTTTCACACTAGTCACCTTTTGCAGCAATGTTCTTTGATTAGAGTGCCTGTACGAAGCGCTATGCAATAGTGATCGATTAGATTGCTTTTAAACTAGCAACTTAAAGCGCTACACAATCCTCAATGCTTTAAATTGCATTGGTAACTCAATCAATTAAATTAACCAATTAGAGCATATAATACTTTATATGTATATTATATATATATACACACCAAATTACTTAGATGTTTCTGATGCATACGCGTGTGTACGTATGTGTAGATCTGCATGCAATCCTTTTGTTTTTAATTAAGAAAGACATCTTTCATATGACAACAAATAATGCCAAAGTATCAAATTTCAAGACATTAAAGAAATACTTAGCTTTGTCCATGGTGAGTGGATTTTCGCCACGCATATAACTCCTATCATGGCACAGAAGTGTGCCAGTTGAAGTATATATTGATTATGATTAACTAATTTGTGGGTTTGCTATGATGACATTATTTGCATCCTGATTGGATCGCGCCATTCTTCTCCCATTGCTTTCTGTTGCCGCTGACTACCATCTGCGTATTTTCATCTGATTATTCTCTGTTTACTCATACACACATATGTAAGTATATAATATGATATACATTGGCGAATCCGAATAAATATAGGTATATATACATAAATACAATATTAGTTAATTGGAAAGATGCAACGCAGATGCGCCCTTGTGGTAATGATGAACATGTTAACTCGGAAAAAATCTTTAAAAGAATGCAATTGAATCTTTAATAAAAAAATATTTAAACGAAAACCTTAGTTGATTTTGAATTTATTTAATCGTAGTCAATCAAAAGCAAATTATGTGAAAAACAGAAGAGTAAATAATTCCATGTATATGTGTCAATTATAATACTCTCTTATATTAAACTACTTAGCTTTATGTTCATGGATCCAATGAAATCAGCAGGCCCGTGCTCTCTTTCGCATGGATCTGTTACTTTCCATTTTTTTCATATATGAAAACCTCTAAACAACAGCTAACAAATGGCATGTGAACATGTTTACATGATCTTTGCAAAAGAGTGGCAATAAATATCATAATGACGTGTGATCCTATTTATATAAATATATATAATATTACCCATATATAACAGTGCATATAATATAAGCATAAATATTAAAATATACTTAGTTTTTTCAC
Organism: Ochetophila trinervis; assembly: GCA_003254975.1. Classification (NCBI taxonomy): domain Eukaryota; kingdom Viridiplantae; phylum Streptophyta; class Magnoliopsida; order Rosales; family Rhamnaceae; genus Ochetophila; species Ochetophila trinervis. The sequence continues at coordinate 57,460 of QANX01007550.1, forward strand.
ATGCTTATTGTTTTCCAACGGGAAGAAGTTGATTTTGATCGGGCGACTTTTCCAAGTAAAAGTCCAAGTTCTATTTTTGACAAAGTTTAATAAATCAGACTAGATCTGAAATATGAGGTAGGAAGCGCATTGCAGAGTAGGAAGCGCATTGCAGACGAGTATTCGTATGGTGCATTTGTACGAGACAAACCCGATCCATGATCAGTTCACCTGATTTCCCTAGTCACTAATTGAACACCGTGGAGTGAAGATTTGGATAGACAATGATGTATCCACTTCTATTTGGGAATTAAAATGATATTTCATGCGTGAAAGGATGATAGAGATGAAAATGAATTTTTATAGACTAGATAGGAGCCGGTGGCCACCCACCCCAATGCAGGGGCTAATTTAACCACATGCACCCCTTTCTCACACGCACACACATATAAATTTTGTAAATAGCAAAACTTTAATTTAACAATTCCACTTGCATTAATAAATATGTTAATTAACACTGAATTCAAATGTAATGGTAGTAAAAGAAATACACATGCATGAAGTGTAAGTCAGCTCATAGATTATAGAACTGCTATGAATTAAAAAGCAAAAGAAAGATAACAAGCTAGATAGAAAGATTTAAAGCTTTAGATGCCTGAATATGTAGCTCTTTTATAATCCATAGGCAAAGATCATATTCCCCTCAAAACTAAGACATTGGAAAGAGTTTTTAAGTATCAAGCAAAACTACATATGAGGTAATAAATACAAAAAAGGAGATGAGGAAATTTTTACCATTAATAAAACTTGTAAATGAGACAATTAAACATAAAGGTAAATAATTAAAAGGCAATATAACCCAAAAAAAAATACCCAAAACCATAAGCAGCAACAATTGACCTACAGATTCCCAATCACCACCATAGAATTGTATCCATTCTTTATACTGAAATATATAACAAGTAGGCATATGCATCACTAGCTAGACCTGATAAATATGTTAGCTGCATTAGGATTATAAATATGGAGGCAGAAGTAGAAATCAATTCAAATTAAAATACCTGAACCATTTTTATTCCTGTATAAAGTCTCTCTAACTGATTGTAATGAGTTGACCTTCTTGTTCAAGCATTGATTTAGAAGGTAAAAAATTATGTCATCTCACAAGCATTGCAACAAATCCACCCCCACTGATTTTTCTAATCTCCATCAAAAAGAAGCTCCCATCAAAATTTTAGAAGGCAAAAAATTATGTCATCTAGCAAAAAGTAAACCATCACCAAGGTGTTGATAATCCATATGGCTAACACTTACACACCTCAGGAGCCATCCAACGATAAGTCCCATCTTTTGCTGTCATAAATCCAGATTGAGCTTTTATGACCACCAATTTACCAAAATTGAACATTTCACTTGTGTTTTTTCATAATAAATTCATCCAAGGAGTATTTCAAAGAAAATAGGGGATGTCCCGATAACCAACTTCATAATAAACTTGGACTACTACGTAGTTATAATTCAACTTTCTTTTTGACAAGATCAACTTAACTACAATATGATAACTTAGATTTGGTTATATGATGAACTAAAACCTGAATATTAAGGGGTAAGAACATTCAATTCCACATTAGAATTTCATTGTCCAGTGAGGAAAAAAAATATAAGAATTAATCGTATTGTTGAGAAACAATTAATTTTCTATGCACAAAGTAAAGGCCATCAACAACAAAGACATCCAAAAAGTAACCATCTACTGTGGAAAACACCTTATCATCCAACTGCCCATCAAACTAATAATGCACTTGAAAGAACCAAGGAAAAGAAAAAGTTAAGATTTCCAATACATCATGCTGAAGTTTTGCAAATTTACTACACTTATGGAATAGACGATTTACTTAGTCAAAGAGTTATGCAATTCATTATAATATTTTCTAAGAAATTAGGTTTCCCTAGCTATAAAGAGAAGATCAAGAAGCCAAATGGGAACGGATCAAAACTGAAATTCCATGGCATAAATTGATCCAGAAAATTCAAGAAATGAAAACTCAATTTAAGCAATGATAACAAGTTTCGAGTACAAAGCAAAAACAAGTTTTAACAATTATAGGTACTTAGAAAATAACAATACCTTTCCCTAGGGGGACTACTACTTCCAAACCCAAGTATCAAATTGTCGAAGCTTGGCACACCCTTCTCGGTCTTCTTCGATCCTTTGGAACTGAAGCTCTTCGGTTGGGACTCGGCCTACCAAACCCACCAAAAATATCATCAAATACACTACTCCCTTTCGACAACGACGAAGAGCTGGACATGTAAACATCCTCGTACTTAACTTTGGAGGAGCTCCTAAAACCTAGGATGCCATAAAAATTGTTGTCGTCGAAAAGAGGTTAATCGTAAACAGACTCCAAATTTGACCACTTGGCCACCTATATCACCGGAGCCACCAAACATGGAGTCAAAATTGAAGACCACTGAATCGGCACCATGAGTTTTTGATTTGCTTGTGGACCACGCTGAGCCACCAAAAATACTGCATAGGTAACTGAAATCATGGGGTTTCTGAAACATCAATGACTCGAAAAGTGAATCATGACCATTGGCAGAAAACCCACCAATGGATTTGAAAGAGCGAGTGGATCGTAGAGGTCCATGAGATCCGAGATCAAAATTTGGATTGTGGTTAGCAGAGTGCTTTGACGAAGCGGCAGTTGAAGCAAACATTGGGGTCGATTTGCCTAAGGGTTTGAAATCGTAATCAATACATAGTACATATTCGTCTAAAAAAAAGGTTTATTAATTGTGCGTTGTGTAAAGCTCATTGAGGACGAACATTGTGCGTCGTCTTTGGTGGTTATTCACGATGTACATTGTGCGTCATTTTTGGCATCTTAAACGGTGCCGTTTCCTTAAATACGACGATCTTGACCGTCGTATTTAATGTGTTTTACATGATGGTAGAAACCCGTCGTCTTAAGTTGCAACGTCATACCAACTCTACTCCAGTCGTGCACACGTAGATTTTATGCATTTTATATTATAAGCATTAACGACGCTTTTTTGTTGTGCATCGTATTTCTTAATTTTAAGATTACATTTTACAATTTGCATGTTGCAATTATATAAAAAATATTTAATAATTAATTCAAATTATGTCGTCTTTGATATTTAATACGACGTTGCCTTTTTAATTCATCGTAAATGGTAATTTGACGATTTTCGATCATCCTTTTTCTTGTAGTGAAAACTCGGTTGTAAATGTATCTATACGTATGAAATAAATAGGCAAACATCAATGTCTCTGAAAGTTCAAACTTTTTAAGAGTCCTGAAAATATTAGATTATATGTATATGTTCATATATATATATTGAGATCTAATATCTGCATAATTTACTAATGTCTGTACGGAAAGCAATGCATAAAGAAGCCAGTAAGAGGAAAAAAAAATTAGAAAAGGAAAAACATGAAAACTTAGTTTTTGTAGCTTTGAATTGTCCATAACTCTAGTTTCTCATTAGCTTCCATTAGCTTACTATTTCCTTCTTGGAATTCTTAACAATCATTATTTTATTATTATTTTTTAGTCTTTGCTGATTTCGTGAGTATTATCACTAACGGTTGTTTTCGTACCAGCATGCCAAAAACAAGATAATTCTTCACAAGAAAGTAATAATACATGTAAATTGAGATCTAATGCTATATATAGCTTTTCAAAGGATCACTACGCCAAAAACCCTAATAGGCGACGCAAAACTAGCGTCGCTAATTGTAAACGGCGACGTAAATTCATGTGTCGCGGAAAGGGGAGTCGCCGAAAGTACAAAAACATTCGCGACGTCCAAATTGCGTCGCCGTAAAATAAGGATTAAGGCGACACGTAGCGTCGCTGATAACCGTTATACATTCGCGACGCAAGTGTCGCAGTATCTTCATCAAATCAGCGACGCAAGTGTCTCCGTTTCTCATTGTTTATGCGCACTTTTGGCCTAGAATCGGAGACGCGTGCGTCGCCTTTTTTCATATAATCGGAGACGCTAGCGTCGCCTTTTTTCATATAATCGGAGACACTAGCGTCGCCATTTTTCATATAATCGGAGACGCTAGCGTCGCCTTTTCTCCTATAATCGGAGACGCGTGCGTCGCCTATTTTCCTACAATCGGAGACGCACGCGTCGCCTATTTTCCTACAATCGGAGACGCACGCGTCGCCTTTTATCCTACAATCGGAGACGCTCGCGTCGCCTTTTCTCCTAGAATCGGAGACGCATGTGTCGCCTTTTCTCCTACAATCGGAGACGCTCGCGTCGCCTTTTTTCTTAACCATTTTTTGCAACAATTATTGGCAACGCAATTTGTCACTAATTAGACAATTGTTTT
>QANX01007554.1:0-72959 GCA_003254975.1 Ochetophila trinervis
ATAATATGATAAAATGGTATAAAAATGAATTCATTCATTTATTGTATAAAAATGGTGTTATTGTATAAATAAAACAAGAAAAACAAATGGAGGGGGACAGAGAGAGAGAAGAGACGAAAGAGAGAGAGACCAAGGAAGAGAGAGTATTTATGTCGTTTTGTACTACCATTTAGGTGAGAGAGTGTCAGGAGATAAAATTGCACTAACGGCAAAGGGTATTTATAAAATGTTTTAAACAAAGTTAATAGTGAAATAAGAATAAACTTCATAGGATTTCGATGAAAATTTTCCTTTAATTTAATTTATTCATGAAAACTCTAATTAACTAAATTAATTTGTATTTATGTGTTGTCTATTTAAGTTTTTTAATGTTTATTTTTAATTAATTTTTGACTATGGACGACGATTATAGCGTTGTCTATTGTTCTAAATACGTGACATTATAATAGCCTTGCTGATTGTGAAAAATAGATGACACTATTGCTGCATCATGGATTTTCCCAATAGCTGATAATATTTTAGCGGTTCATTTTGTTTTTACATTAAATGACCAAGGCTTTAGACACAAGCATTTACATCCGCTTTTACGTTTATCGATGCAAAATAATGCTGCTATTAGCCTTTTTGTTCTAGTGATAGAAAAAATATACAAATCAAATTTATATAAATACAATTTACCTTTTATAAAAATTACCTATGTATTTCGTCCAAATATGATAAATTGTTACTTTTTTAATTAAAATTTATTTAAAAATAATTAAATATATTTAAATGAGTTGATATTATTTAAATAGTGTATCTTGCCGAATTGGATGTCATTACTATAAAGTTTTTATCTCATCATTCTTATATTAGGTCGTAATTATAACATTTAAATTTTCTGTTATTAGCTTTTGGATCATATCAAAAGTTAAAAATTAAATTTTAATTAGTAACCAAACATGAGTTTAGCGACATATTAAAACTTTTGTTTGGAGAAAGTGAACCATGTAACGACATAGATTACTACGAATAATTTTTTAATCTCACCCTTTAAAGTGATCAAAGAGCCTAGAAAGAAAGTCTTGATGGTGAAACCATCACGTATCTGTGATAGGAGTCTGGCTATTTATACAGTCCATCTACAGTGCACAATATTGTCCACCATTTGGTGGACGAAAATCTACTATAGCTATCAAATACATTAAATTCTGCGTATGTAATGGCTGTTGTGGTATGTCCTCCACCATAGCAAATATATATATATATATATATATGCCTCATTTAAAGTATTTTAGTTTCTTAAAAATACTAGAAAATCTCACTCATGAGTCATTTTAAAGTTTTATTATTTTATAAGACTCATATAGTTCAATATATTTTTAAATCTTTAATTTTTGAAGCAATTCAAAAACTAATAATAAAACTCTTAATGGTAAAACCATTAGGGCAAGAATGAATGTATAAAAGTTATCAAAGCATGAATACACATGTCAACACATTTGATGGGACGCATAAGTTCAAATATGCATGCCACCCCACATGCACTAGGGTAGTGAAAAAACTAAATCTTTAATTACTTTAACAAAAGAAAAATGGATAAAATATGATAAAACAACAATTATTTCAGTTACACCACCAGAAAAAAGTAATTATACACTATCAGAATGAACCAATAATTGCATCACCATTTAAAATATTTAATGAGAAAAAAGAATAATCAAATAAAATTAGAAAATAAATTAAACAAAATAATTACATTAATAAGAGTTTAATCACAATAGGAAAACAATTAGGACATTTACAAATAAAAAAAATTAATACTCCTCAAAACTCCACTAAAACAAGTCAACAACCATTGATAAAACTTCCCGATTTAAATAATAAAACTTCACTAAAAATAAAAAAGATAGATAAACTCATCCAACAAACAAAAAGAGAATCAATTTCACCATTATCAATAATACATGATAATCCAAATACAACTAATGAGTCTGATTTTGATAAACAGTCACAACAAAATTTAGAAAGAATTAAAAGAAAATACGAAAAACCAGTTAAAGATTGGATGTCCAAATCCCTACCTTTAATTATACAAGAAACATAAAACAAAAGCCAATTTTCAGTGTCACCAGATAAACTATATGAATGGAATATTGATAATTTATTTGAACAAGAAATATTGAATAAACTAAATCATATATCAATGACTGCAAACTGCTATTTAAAAAACTATAATTTAACACAACCAGAAATAGTTGAATTCATAGTGACATGATTCACTGGAGTTCTCCACTCCTGGTGGAAAAAATATATTACAGAAGAATCACGAAATTCAATAATCAATGCAGTAAAAATAGATGAAGATGGACTACTAATTTTTTAATGAAACAATAGGTCAAGGAATACCAGATATAGTCAATACATTGTTATATACAATTATAAAACATTTTATAAGAACAATTGTAGATATATCCACAAGGTTACATGATCAATTAACCAACCTAAATGTCCAACTTTAAGTGATTTTGATTGGTATGCATCTGTATTCACAAAAAAAGTAATGATAAGAGATGATAGTAACCAACCATTTTGGAAAGAAATATTATAAATGGATTACCCAGCTTATTTTTCCATAAAATTATAGACATTCTTATAAACGAACAAGGACATATTAATTATGATTTATTAACATATGGAGATATAATCTCACTAATTAAAAAATATGAATTGACACGAAAATAACTAAACAAGTAAAAAAAGATAAGAATAAAGCACGATATGAATTAGAAAAATTTTGTACTCAATATGGATTATAAGATATACCCCTGTCAAAAAAGAAAAAAAATACAACAAAAAAGAAAATTTCGAAAAGGCAAATAAGTATCACAAATAAACCTACAAAAATAGAAATGCTTACAATGACAAAATTTCTTACAAAGATAGAAATTATAGGAAATTTTATAAGAAAAATAAAAACACTCAACCTTTCCAAAAAAAAAAATGTTATTAATGCAATAAATATAGACATTTTGCTAATGAATGTAAAATCAAGGCAATGATTAACCAACTAAAAATAAAAGAAGATGAAAAACAAAAGTTAATCAATGCTCTAGAATTACAAAACACAAACAACGAATTAGAATAAAAAATAGTCACAACATTTAATGAAAATGAATCAGAAATCAGTAAATCTTCCAATGATATAGATATAAATATTAATTTAGAATGTCAAGATGCACGTTGTATAGAAAAAATGATAAATGTATTAAACAAAGAAACCAATGAAGAAGAAGATCTTATTTTAGAATTATTAGGAAAAATTGATAACCCAAATGAAAGAATAAATTATTTATAGAAATATTAAAATATAATAATAATAAAAAATCAAGAAAATCATGTTCAAATAAAAATTAGATTATTAAAAACATTAAACAGATTAAAAAACAAAAATAAAGAATTAACAATTACATATTTACTTTATGAATTAAAAATATTAAAAATAGAAATTAAAAAATTAAAAAATCAAACTACGATATTGGAACAACAAGTCACAAATCTAATTGATAATAACATAATTAGGCAAAATCTACAAGACAATGAAAAATAAATAGAAGAAACATATAGTCATAACTATTGCATAGCAAGAATCCAACACATAAAATACACAAAATGGCATATTAAAATAAAAATAGTAATAAAGACTTTCAATTAACAACTTATGGTCTATTAGATTAAGGAGCATATTTAAATTATATACAATAAGGAATAATCCCATCTAAATATTTTGAAAAAAAAAAAAAGATTATCATAATCCAACAGAAGTAAAATGCAATTAAAATATAAAATTAGTAATGCACATGTATGCTAAAATAACATATGTTTTAAAACATCTTTTGTATTAATTAAAAATATGACTGATTGAGTAATTTTAGGAATGCCATTCATAACACTATTATATCCATTTATTATAGAAAATAATGGAATAATCAGTCAACCAATGGGAGAAAAAGTAATTTTTGAATTTATTACTAAAGCATAAATTAATTAGATGAACACTTTAAAAAAAAACACAATATCAAGAAATCTATGTTTAATAAATTCCAAAACTAATCACTTAAAGTTTTTAAAGCAAGAAGTCAAATATGTGAAAATAGAAGAACAATTATGTAACACCCCGTACTAGGAAAATATAGTAAAAATTTTAAGTTTGACCAAGAGAGGCTCGGGGTTTACTTTTTGTGTGGGTATGTGTTGGCTTTAACTAAGGTACCATTGCGTAGAGCTAGTCGATACGAGTTCGTAGACTAGTAGTACGCTAAATTCCGAGTTAAGACCGAGAAGTTATGGCTGAAATAACGTGAAGGGCATTTTGGTAATTTGCTGTGGCAGGGTTAAAATTACTATTTTGCCCCTGCCTTTATTTGTAAATATCCAGAAGGGTCTAGAAGACACGCACGCAAGCAGCCACACCCCCTGGCTCCTCCTGCGCAGCCGACCGTCGCACCTCTTTCGCCGGCAACGACTGTTTTCCGGCCAGATCGGGCAGGAAATTACTTGGGTTGTGGAGCCGGCAGTCCTCTCTCCTCAATGGTACCGGTGTCTCACCGTGGTAAAGCCTAGATCGGAGGAAAATTGGTAAAACCCGGTCAACCTCTTTTGTGCAATCGCCGGATTCTGGCGGGGTTAAGGCTGACCCACTGCCCGGGAAAGGTTTGCCGGGTCCTCCTCCACCTTTCTCCACCAGTTGCTGGCCGTGAAAAGCCATGGATCGCCGGAATCGATGAAGAATCCGGCGGGGCCAACTCTCCTCCGGTCGCCGGATCCCGGCGGTTTCCGGCTGCGAAACCGGTCTTTTCCCCCTTTTTTGGACCCCTTGAATCCGATTCCGATATCCGTTAGTCCTAAATCCCGCTTGTGTAAGCGGTGCGAATTAGGAGTGCTCGGCCGCCACTTTCTGGCCGTTTTCCGGCCACCACCGGCGGCGGATGGATGAGGTAAGTTCACGGTTGCGTTCTAAATTTCATGAGCTTCGTTTCGATATATAATTTGCATATTATAGATAAATATCAGAATTTACCCGGTTGTGGGCGGTGTTGTTAACAATTGTAAAATGGGAATTGTAGACAATCGTGATAGAAATATGTGTACAATTGTGTTTTGGTGGTTGCTGTGGAACGCATTGATATACCAGGATTATAATGTAGGATGTGAGAGTGTAACCGGGTTTCTTGAATAGTGATAATGAAAGCAAATTATACTAAGTAATTAATGGCTGTGAGTGAGAATTGTTTGTGATATAAAATACGTATGTAAGTTAATCGAATTATGTGGTAATCACTATGTGGAGTCGGTTGCGTGGAACTGATTATGTGTACGGGTTTGGTTGTATGGAAATAATGGTAAATTTTGGTTGGTGAATAATTATATTTGATTCGTTGATGAATAATGTGTGAAATTTATATAGTGATGTGTGGATATTACAAATTGTGTTATCATTCTCTGAAATAAATGTATGATAAAATTTGGTGATTGAAACTTGCTTGGGCGAGGAATTGTGCCACCAAGCTATGGTTATAATTTTTGTTAAATTGTTTGAAAGGCTTTAATGAGATTTAAAAGTGGTTAAATGATAAGTGAGAAAGGTGAAATCAATTTTTTTTACTGAGGTGATTGACAGTGGCATAATTTGGTGGTTTTATGTTCAAAGAACTACAAGTAGCTTGATCCCTATTTAAATAGGGTATGTAGGCAGCTCGGTTTATTTAGACTGAGTCCAGCTACAGAGATTTATACAGTTAATGTATTTTTATTTGAGGGCTGAGCCATCATCTGAGTTGTGATTACTGTGGGAATGTGTGCTGGTAGAATGAATACTGTTTAGGAACGCTTTTCCTTGCAGGTTGTGGACTATATTGCTTTTGGGGAGTGTTAGAAAACAGCCGAAATGCTGCCGAAATTTCTAATAAAATTTTCGGTGGTAGAGAAAACCTTTCGGTCTGTTAGTTCTTTTTCGATTGAAAAAGTGATTTATCGGACTTTAACGACTGCTTGTGACTTAATTGAAACATTAAGTCACGCAGGCAGGATCCAGTAGGGTTGGGTCCTGTCAAATTATTAAATAAAGATCTTCAACAACAAATTAAAAATTTTGAACTAAAATTGATAGGAAAATATGCTCAGATATTCCAAATGCCTTTTGGCATAAGAAAACACACATAGTTAGTTTACCTTATATTAAAAAAAATTGATAAAAAAAATTCCAACTAAAGCTAGACTAATTCAAATGAATGAAGAAACATTAGAATATTGTAAAAAAAAACATTTTGAGTTACTTAGTAAAGGTATTAATAGAAATAGTAAATCTCCATGGTCATGTTCAGCCTTTTATGTGCAAAAATAAGCTGAATTAGAACGAGGAGTTCCAAGATTAGTAATAAATTACAAACTATTAAATGAAGTTTTAGAATAGATAAGATACCTAATTCCAAATAAAAGAAATTTAATTAAAAGAATAGCTCAAGCTACAGTCTTTTCTAAAATTTGTAACCCTATTTGGCCATTATGAATGGAATGTAATGCCATTCGGATTAAAAAAAAAGCTCATAGTGGATTCCAAAATATAATGAATGATATATTCAACCCTTATAGTCAATTCACACTAGTTTACTAAACTAGATGATGTTTTAGTATTCTCCCAGTCATTAAGTCAACACTAGAAACATTTGTATAAATTTATCAAAATAATTAAAGAAAATGGTTTAGTCGTATCAATAAAATTATTCCAAACCAAGATAAAAATTTTAGGATCCAATATCAAGGACAAATCACTCCTATAGATAGAGCAATACAGTTTGCCGATAAATTTCCAAATGAACTCATAGATAAAACTCAATTACAAAGGTTTTTAGGATCCCTTAATTATATAGCAGAATTTCATAAGAATCTTAGAGCTAAATGTAAACCTTTATTCAATAGGTTACAAAGTAACCCAAAACCATAGTCAGAAAAGCATACCGCCTTAGTACAAGAAATTAAGTCTCATATTAATTCATTACCTTGTCTCGCTTCTGAAGTTGTATTTGGAGGAATTCTATTACAAAAAGTAACTCCTGATTCACTTGAACAAATTGTCCGGTTTCATTCAGGAACTTTGATATCTTCCCAAAGTAATTACAGTACCATCAAAAAAGAAATTTTATCAATAGTTTTATGCATTTCAAAGTTTCAAAACGATTTACTTAATCAAAAGCTTTTATTTAGATTTTTTTTATGCAAATTAGTGGAATATGTTTTGGAAAAAGATGTTAAAAATATTGCATCTAAACAATTTTTTGCGAAATGGCAATCTATATTAAGTACTTTTTATTTTGATATTGAATATATACAAGGAGAGAGAAATAGGAATCCTGGTTTTCTCACCCATGAGTTCTTACAGGGAAAGACAACAGAAGATGGACGGTAAAAAGAAAATGGTCAGTAAACAGGGGTCATCTATCCTACCCAAACAAAATAATTAGTAAAACTTGAGTCACCCATACCAATTTATACTTCCAGTTTATTTATTACTGTTGACCCAATAAAACCAAATTACCAAACAACTTTAGTTACAGCATACAACCCATATGCTATAGTTCCCAGTCAACCATTTGCACCAATAAACCAAAGATAGCCTTAGTCACTTTATCACCCTATATCTAGTCACACTTTATTTTATGTTGAACCAGTACATGAAAAAAATAATCCTCAAGTCAATTAGCCAAAATATTTTTCCCTCCCAATTTTCATTACTTTCTCAGCCATCCTCGTATAACAATACGATTTTACACTGACATTTTAATAAAAATAAAATCGATTCAAATTAGTGCCATTTTTAGTCAAGACAAAAAAGCTCTTCTATCATAAATTTATCAACTTCCAAATTATTAATCTTTGAGCATGGGAAACCCACTATGTACCTTTAAAACCATTGATGAAGTAACTTTGACTTATTATGACCATATTGATGCATGGGACAAAGTATTCCTCTATCAAAATAAAACTTTCAGTCACTCTTGGTTTATCAATTGGGATCATAAATTTCAACGAAACTTTCCCAATTGGTTCTTTCAATGGTGGTCTGATCATGGATGAGAATCCTTATTTTCTAGTAAAGTTTCAAGGAATATATAGGTACTTTCTCAGTAAATTCCAACCATCAAAGCCATAATTAAAATTCATAGGAACATTAATCTTTATGTCCAAATATAAAATTCCCTAGATTTTCAAATGGACATATGAACATGATGATGATACCGTATGGAGATCTTATACAGTCAAGTAGTGGGACAAATTTTTCTTTGAAAGAATTACAAATCAAGTATTAATGGAATTTTCCACAGAACCAGTAAAATCGAAGGTAGTCTTGCCAACATCTTCACCATCACAGTCAAAAACAAAAAAAAGATTTATTACAAATGGTTGAACAATTACTTCAACAAGCCTCACAATTAAAAGATTTTGATGAAGAATCTGAGGCCTCATCCTCACAACTAGTAAAAGATAAGAAAAATAAAGAAAAGATCAATTGGATAGATTATAAAGATAGTCAAGACCCTTATGATTTTGGACCCATTGATTTGGGAGAAATTAGCAGATTCCTATCAGTCACCAAAAGTAAAAGTAAAAGAAAACATCCAATCAACTCACACTAAGATAGGGTAAAAGCCATATACCCTAAATTAAAATAAAAGATTCCCATCAGTCACTAAAAAAAAAGTGAAAGTCATTTACACCTGAGATAATGTAACATCCCGTCCCGGGAAGATATTGAAAATTTTTCAAAGTTGACCGAGTTGACTAAGAAAGGGCTCGGGGTTGACTTTTTGTGTGAGGGTATTTTGGCTTTGACTAAGGTGCCGTTGCGTAGAGCTAGTCGATACGAGTTCGTAGACTAGTAGTACGCTCAATTCCGAGTTAAGACCGAGAAGTTATGGCTGAAATAATGTGAAGGGCATTTTGGTAATTTTTCTATGGCAGGGTGAAAGTTACTATTTTTCCCCTGCCTTTAATTGTAAATACCAGAAAGGTCGGGACACACGCACGCGCAGCCCTCCCCGGTTTCCTTCTCTCTCCTCCCATCACCTTGCCGTTGGATCTTTTTGCTAGAAATTGGCCGTTTCCGGTGCCGATCAGCTGCGCCACCGCCTGGGTTTGGAAGCCCACTTGCTCGGACACCTTCCCCTGCCGGCGGCAGTCCGTGAAGTAGCTCAGATCACTGGAAATCGAGCTTAAACCGGTTAGAGAGAAAAATTGAGATCGCCGGATTCCGGCGAGGCTAGGCCGCACCACCACCCGGAAAAGGTAGCCCGCACCTCCTACGTCATTTTCCCGTCAATCCCTGCCCGTGGAAACCCCAGAATTCGTCGAAAAATGCAGAGGAACCGGCGGCACCTCCGGTCGCCAGATTCCGGCAGTTTCCGGCGATGAAATCGGTCCGGTTCCCCTCTTTTTGACCTCCCGAGGCTAATTCCGATGTCTGTTTATCTCGAAGCTCACTCGTGTGGACGGTGCGATTTAAGAATGCTCGGCCGCCACTTCCCGGTCACTTTCCGGCCACCACCGGCGGTGGTTGGATGAGGTAAGTTCTCGGTTGCATTCTACTGGTTACGAGCTTCGTTTCGATATATAATTCGGGTATTATAGATAAATATTGAGAATTACCCAGTTTCAAACGGTGTTATTAATAACGGTTAAATAGGAATTATAGACAATCGGTGATACAAATGTGTATATTTGTGTTTGGTGGTTGCTGCGAAACGCATTGACATGCCGAGAGTTTATTACAGGGTGTGAGAGTGTGACCGGGTGTCGTGAATATGAAAAATGGTTACGAAAAATAATTATATTAAATCGTTGTGTGTGTGGTTATTGTTAAATTAACTAAATTGTTATGATTGAGAGTTGAATTGTGGTATAAATATATATGCTTATATATATATTTGTATTTGTGACCGAGTTCCGTGAATACTAAATAATTACTGCACTGAGTATGGTGGGTAAATTTTTGAAAGAATTGTGTTCGAATTTAGTTGAATTACGGTTTGATTGTTGAGAATCGATTGGATTGCGTGTGTGGATTTGGGTATAATGAATAAATTACTTTGGGAACGTTTATTTTAAATTGAATTGTTGTGATTGAAAATATGGAAATTGGTGTAAATTGATTAATGCACAATGTGCAGGATTTATATATTGTGTTATGGTTCCCTAGAATAAATGATTTGGTGATTGAGAGCTGCTTGGCGAGGGATTATGCCGCCAAGTAGGGTGTTGCTAGCTTAGGCAAGGAATCATGCCGCCAAGTTGTAAGTAATATTCTGTTAAATTGTTGAGAATGGTTAATAGTAATTGTATCAGATGCGGCATATTTAGCGTGAATGTACGATCGGAACTACAGGTAGCTTGATCCCTTATAGCAAGGGTATGTAGGCAGCTCAGTTTTAGACTGAGTCCAGCTACACCGTACTTAGACAATATATTTGTTTAAGTGTGGGGTTGTGTACTGAATTGTGGTTTATTTGTGTGGGAAATGCGTGCTGGTAGAATAAATTTTGTATAGAAATGTTCTTCCCTGCAGGTTATAACTTTTAGCATTTTGGGAGTGTTAGAAACAGCCGAAATGCTGCCGAAATTTCTAATAAAATTTTTGGTAGTAGAGAAAACCTTTCGGTCTGTTGGTTCTTTTTCGTTTGAAAAAGTGACTTATCGGACTTTAACGACTGCTTGTGGCTTAATGGAAACATTAAGTCACGCAGGCAGGGTCCAGTAGGGTTGGGTCCTGTCAGATAATGCAGAAGTAAAGATGCTTCGACAAAGCAAAGCAAAAGAAACAAAACCATGTGAAGCTACATAAGATACATGCGAAGCTATAGAGCGAGCATGTGAAGCTACTGTAAAGATGCTTTGACAAAGCAAAGCAAAGCAAAAGAAACAAAACAATGTGAAGCTACAAAAGATGCATGTGAAACTACAGAGCGAGCATGTGAAGCCACAGTCTCTAACTTCTTTTCCAACTTCTTCTGTATAAAAGGCATCAAAAGAAGAAGAAGAAAGGGCATTGGCAATTTTCCAAAGAAAATTTAGAAAGTTCTGAGACAGTTTTATTTTTAGTAAAGAATCATTTTGTAAACTCTTATTTCAGTTTCAATAAACTTTAAGTTTTATCTGATGTAAATTTTAATATTATTTTCAGTCATCAATTTCAATTATCAAACATAATTATTTTGTACGCTTTCAAGATTCAATAAACTTTCAGTTTTAATAAACATTTCTTTCAGTTTCAACAAACTTTCAGTCTTTTGGTATTTCTTTTATTTTGGTATTTCTTATAAATACATATACATATCTTATATATTATAAAGGTTCGTGGAGGCAAAGGATGGGTTTCCATTTTTTTCATCGTCCATGGTCCACTGTCAAAAATGACATCGTTTTTAACTTTATTTTGTGGCTTTTGTGGTTGCAAATAGAGAACGTAACATAGCGGCAGATTTGATGATTGACGATCCATTGGCTTTTTGATACGATATGAGAGATTGTAAATTGGGAGCTCCGTTTCTTCTTAAAATATAAAAATTTAGCCCGATGCCCAGCCATTCTCCTTCTCTTACCCTATAGCTCTCAGTCTCTCCTAAATCTCCCGATCTTCCACAGGCTCATTTATTAGAATTTTTTTTTCTATTTTCCTTATTTGTTTTTGTTTCTGTTTGAGCGACCAAAGACCTCATCTGGCATCTACCATTTTATTTTTCTTAGCCAGCCATCTCCTATCACCGTCTCTGTCTCCTAACATGATTATTCTGGGTTTCCAAGCAATGAATTTTCTGAATCGGAGTTGTGGGTTTTGGAGTTTGATTTGACTGCTGCTTGATTTGTAGGTGTTCCAATTTGAGCAACTATCGTAAAGGTTTCGATTAGGATATTTTTGCTTCTTCAAAGCAGTTCCTATCATAGCAATAGACCATACTGAGCTGACCACCAAATAGGTAAGTGATCTAATCATTGCAGTTGCTACTTTGATTTTATTTACTTTCAATTGTTTTGTTCTTTACCTAATTTATGATATGGTTTTCTTAAATTTCAAACGACTCTTTATGCAATGGGCATCTCTCATAGATGAAAATTATTTTCTTTGATGTTGATTAACCTGTGCTTAAGTATACTAATCATAATTTTTTCCTCCTCCAAGTTTTGGATTGTAAATGGGAACCGCAAGTAGAAGATAATATGATGGTTGTGAAATGATTTATTTATTTATTTTTCAATTCTAAGTTGGAAATGAGGAAAGGTTTGGACTTTAGTGAGCTCTGATAGTGTGCATAGTGATTTATAGTTGGGGAATCTGAATACAAAAATATAACTCCATTATTTTCCCAGCATATATCAATAACTAAAGTTTTGGGAGTTACAGGGCACAGTTGTTGGATGATGTTATTTTATTTATCTGTTTTATTTATCTATATGGTGATTTTCCCCTGAATTTTGTTAAATTTGAGAACCTTTATGGCATTTTCTTATTGTCTTGTGGTACATCAAACGCCTTTATATTTGTGTTTCACCGTTATATGAGGGGAGAAAATAGATTCCTATACAAATAATTTTTGTTTTTTTGTCAACATATTAATAAGTGGGATTGATTATGGCTGGACAATCTAGCTTATGTTCAGGTTTTTGTTAGCATTTTGCATGATATTTTTAACGAGAAAACAATAGAATATTTACTTGCATTAATTGATGGAAATGCTTACATGCATTTAGAAGTTGGTTTTCAAATGGGATAAGAACTTATATAAGCCTAACTATGGTTAATTCTTTTATAGGTAACCCAAAAAAAGCTAGATAGTTCAATAATAAGTCACTAGCAAGTGAGGATATAAGCCTTTCTTGAGGTAAATATATATATATATATATATCAATGATTTAGATTCTTAAATGGTATTTGATATTAATTTTAGATATCAAGGAGTTATATATGTATGTCTTTTCTATTTCAATTGTTGAGACTTAGTCGATTTCTAAGCCTTCTTATAACTATGGTTATCTCCTTTTTTAAATTTTTTATTTTTTATAATTTGCTATTTAAAGCTTATTACTAATGGTAATTGTCTTTCTTATCATTGCAGTTGGAATCTTCTATCTCTCTTAAGCTCCAAAAAAATTTCTAAATTTGTATGTTGCTCAAGTGTGTGTTTCTTGTTTCTTTACACTTTTGATATACATTTTGGTATAAAGTAGAGTTGATGATCTTTACCCTTTTTCTTGAAAAAATAATTATAATAATTTTTTTTATTTGCTTTGGTTTTGGGATTAAAAAGATTGATTTTTTGTTGTATGCAAATCTTTTTTTTATTGTTTTTCTTCACATTTGTTTTTTGCTTGGAGACCGAATTCATAGAAAATGGAATTCTTATAAGAGGAGTATGTTGCAATTACTCATACTTGTATATTTATTAGAACATTATTTTCCAGCCTAATTTATGATTATTGAACTACCTCAGTGTGAATCTATTGGCTTCCTTAGCAGCTGTCTTGTATTCTTTCATTAGGCTAAATGCTTTTATGTGTTCTACACACACACACACACACACACACACACACACACACACACACTCACACACACTCACACACACACGTACACATAAATGATAGAAAATTATTTGCTACTACATGGTGAACAATATTAATTAATTTTATTAGTTTTCTTTTAAATTTTTACAATGGGAAATATAGAAATGCTCAAAGACTGATTGCTTTAGCAACCTATTGCTTGTTTCTATAGGTTACAAGCACTTAGAGTTTGTATCTTAATATATCAAATCTGTTTGGAAGTCAGAATTAAACCTATTGAGTGTGACAAGATGGTGGACTTGAGCTACAATTTTTTATAGTACAAATTTCATATATGAGAGAATGTTCTAAATAGATACCCAACATATGAAAATGTCTAGTGGATTCATATGACCAAATGTTCTGAATGTTGACATTCTTGATGAAAATTTTCAAGTTTTGAAGTGATTTCACTAGTATTTACTATATGATTATTTGGCATCTAAATGCATTTTCCTTTGCTAATTGGTAGTCATGGAAATATCAATAACTAAAATATGAATTTCTTTTTAATGAACCCTGATGTTTTGTGACATTAAGAAATTAAGTATGGAAGCTATTGAAAGCGCTAGCTGCTGTCTTGAAAGATCTCTGGTATGGTATGGCCTTTAAAATCACCCTTGATGACTCTTTCATTTTGTAGCATTATGTTTTCTATTATATGAGAATTTTTAGATTTTCTATTATTTTTAGGCATTATAAATTTTCCAATTGTCATCCTAATAACATTTATAGGTAGAGCTTTCTTCAGGTTTTGTTGTTGTTGCTGCAATTAAGTTGGTAAAGAGGCTAGACAATACTCCATTTTGTAAGTTTGACTTTCCTTTTTTTGATTAATATACCCCTACTGCCTTATTTCTTCATTTTAATATATTTTTTTTCAATATACAAAGTTAGGATGCAAGAGCTCACTTTTTGGAGGTATGGGGCAATTTTGATGGCAATGATAAGTCCGTTTCCACCTTTGTTTTCTATTATTTGAACATGTTTGTCTATTTGATTCTTCTGTTATCTTTTGTTTCATTTCATATATTTGATTAGTTTTGTTTTTGTATAATTTTTCATCATAGTTATTTTACTTGAATTTTACACATAAGAATCAGAATGGCTATCCAACATAAATTTTGTTTACTACTTTATAATGGAATCTTTAGTTTTTACTGTTTTGTAAGTCCTCGTGTTTTGTTGTTTTGGCCCTTTCTATTTAAACTACAAGAATATCTTCTTGTAAATTGACAAGGACTTGCAGTTATGGGGTTTATACTTATTCATGTTCATTTTTATACCTCTTAATTGATTTCTATCGTTTAAACTATGATAAATTGATCTTGAATAGGATAATCTAGTAGGCCAGTGAGACTGACCTTGATTGTAAGCATTTGGAACTTTGATGAATTTAGCTTGCAATAATGAAACTCTAAAATACTTAAGAGTCTGAATAAGATTATCTTTGATATTAAATGCATTGTCTCATACTTCTAGTCTCAACTATTATCACCTCAATTAATATTTATAGATTGATAGATAATATAGACATGGAAGGGTATAGATGATGATTATTGTTAGTTTCCATGAAAAAAATTATGTAGACTCTTTTAAAAAATTATAACAGTTCTTATATCTGATTCTTTTAAAGAAAAAAAAAATCAGTTTATACCTTTTGTATGATTTTTAATAACCATTAACTTAATTATTCATTAGAAAAACTTGAATTTTGCAAATCAATTCAAACTGACTTGGTCATAGACATTTTTATTTGAGTAAAAAAATTGCAGTTTTTAACTTTTTCGCTCTACAGATACTGCTAATTTAGCTTTATATATATTATCATTAGTGTTTTCTCTGCAATGATTTATTTGTTATTGAAAACGTAATATTTCCCTACCAAAAGAAATATCTACCGTTTAGACTTTCTCAAAATTCTTTTTGTTTATGGTAGACATAACAAAATGAACAAATGATTTGTCATTCTCTTTTTTAAATAATATTTTACGATTTATTTTCATTTCAATTAAGGGAAATGTGAATTCAATTATGATTTAATGAAAGAACACTCAAAGCTTTGTGATTTCCTGATAAGTTTTGTTTTGAGATGTATTCCAGATAACTATGAAAATCAGTATTCAAATCATAGTCAAATTTAACTTTCTATTAATTCATACTATCCAAATGATAATTGTAGCCAATTTTTCTCTTTTTTGTTGTAATTGAGGTTTTTCTAATCTATGTATAATGGAAATGCTAAGAGTCTCATATTGGGATTTTTTAATTTATGTAAAGGAAATGCTAGAGTTTGGGATGAAGAAGTCAAAAGTGTTCCCTGTATGGAAAATTCCTGCGAATAAAAATGTGTTCTATATGAAAAAAGTTGGATATTAGATCTGGTTTAGTCTATGACAGCTCATGATATGTTTGTAAATATTGTTTTGTTACTATGATAGTTATATATAATTATATTATTTTGTTTTACTTCAATTGTGTTCAATGAATTAAGTATATTTTGGATGAGATTTTGTAGATACAAATAATAGTAAAATTGTGTATGTATTGTCTTAAATTTTGTTATAATCAATTGAATTCAATATGTTATTATGTTGAATGCTAAGAATTAAAAAAATTTGTTTCAAAGTTTTCATATAAATTTTCAATGCATAAATTTCATTTCACATCTACGATTATTAATTAAAAATGTGATTTCAAAATTTTAAATTATTGATTGTCTTCCAATTAAATATGAAAACTTACTATTCTGATCACAATTGCATATCTTTTTTTTTTTTTTTTCTAAAAAATGTAAAACCAAAATGCTTTTAGTTGAAAATAATTTCAACTACACAATTAGAAGTAATTGATTAAATTGTTACGTCAAAAGTTTAATTATATTTATATCAAGTGTATGAATTACCAAAGCAAACAAAACATTGAACAATCATAGTCTATTATGCATGATCAAAATTTAACAATGAAAAACTCTATTGCAATTTTTATGTGATACTTTATCCAACTTGGTTATAAACTTAATTTTACAAAAATAATTAATAACTTGTTGGGCCACACATTAGCTAAACATTTCGTGTATTGCAAGCATCAAGTAAAAGACATTAATTACAAACGTTAAAGCAATATTCAGAACTATAAATTACATAACAAAAACAAATAAAAAAATCTATGAGAAAAAATTCAGTTTTATTATAAAAATTGTAACCAATTGATTTCCAGCAACAAATTTCCAATACAAAACAAACAATATTGACTTTAAAATCATTAGTTATTATCTTTTTATAGCTTGAATTGTAAAGATTTAATATTGCTATTTTTATTCAAATTTTTTGTTTATAATATCCAAAAATTATGTAATTCTTTGAGAATTATCTTCCAATTGGCAATGGAAAACAAAACATACTATAATCAAAATCAATTTTTATATTTTTTTCTCAAACATTTACTAAATAGTCTATATTGATTCACTTTGCTCTCACTTTTTCCTTCTCACTTAAACGCCTTTTAATATCTTAATAAAAGTCCATAATAAATCATTATTTTATATTATCGTAATTATATGTTATTATAAAATAGTACTCAATGCTTATTTTTTTTATATACAAAAATTTAACCAATGTCAGTATCTAATTCAATAAGTTTTTAGTTTACCATTACATATATTTCTTTTTTCTTTTGTTGAAATTACCATTATATATCCTTTTAATCAAAAAATTAAACAGCTCATATGCTCTAATCACAACGTTAACACTACTCTCTAAACTAATATTTTCAGTTCCTATTTTATTAATCTATGTTTTTCAAACTTGCTTAGAAAATAATACAATAGTGGTCAAATTTATGCTTCCCAATACAAAAAATTTGATGCTATTAACAACAGGCGGAGTGCCAAATAGAAAGGCCACAAATTTCTATCTAGAACCCCACTCTTGTTGATGAGCACGGCCTATATTAAGGGTTTTGTGTTATAACCAAAGGTGGGGTTCATCACACTAAGGGCGATGTGAACCTTGCAATTTCTTATTAAACACTGCCTTTAGAAAGGGCAATGCTATTTACAAGGGTAGGGTGTCAGACAGTTTTTAATTTCAATATAAAACCTCTCCCTTGATTATGAGCCTTGTTCTTATTAAGGGCGAAGTGTTATAACAAAGGGCGATGTGAACATCGCCCTTAAATATATGATCCTCAATCATGTTCAAACACATAGCTGTATAAACACTGCAGGGGGTTGTTTTCTTTCTGGAGAATTTTATGATGTGTGAGACTTAATTCTACCGACTGTAGTAGTCCTCTTTGGGGTTATCATTTTTAGTTGGGTGTGGTGAAAATTGAGGTTGAGAGAGAGAGATTGTAGAACATGGTAGAAAATGCAGACGGTGAGAGTGGAGAAAAAAGTAATGGTGCAATATGGTGGATAGGGGTGAGAATGTCAAGAAGAAAAGGATTTATTTTATTTTATTTTGAAATGAGAGATAAAATGGGATAAAATGAGTTTAATGGTAGTAACGCCATGGACATAAATAGTTTTTGTTTTTAAAAGTGAGTATGAATAGTTAAGTGGACATCCATATAAAATTTCCAATTAAAAATGCATCAAAAAGAGAAAGAACTGAAGATCTTGTTTACTTAAAAATGAGTTAATTGATTATCTTATCATTTAGAGTTTTGATTTGTACGAGAGTATGAATATTTTAAATAGTAAATTTTAGAAGGGAGACAGATGGGAAAAACAGAAGCAAAAAGGCGCTACATAATCAAATTAACAAATATGAAAATTTTCTGTTTTCCTAGCTGAAAATAGGGATGATATTGATGATATAATTAATTAGTAAATAAGGATCTTGATAATATAATTAAGCATAAATATCGTTAATTAGTAAGAAAGGTAAATTACATTGATAATATTTTGTTTTCTGTATTAGCTGAAAATAAGGATAATATTGATCATATTTATTATTTATGTATTTGGTGGGGATATTTATGTAAAATTTTATATCAAAAAATATGTGAATATTTTAAGTAACTTTATGCTCTTTTATATACTTATTGGTTGCGCGGGGGTATATATATATGTATATATATATGATAAGGATTTATTCGATAAGTAATTTATATATAAGAATATAGGAGCATTTTATTGGATTTTGATTCCATATTTGTCCTGGAATAAATATGAAGTTTTAAATTGAAAGTTATTTGGAGTTGAGAAAGGGGCAAAAAAGTAATCTCAAAAATTTCTTGGGATTACTTTTATAATTAATAAAATTATGAGTATTTTAATAATCTTTCAAAATTTAAGATTTTCTAAAATCCTTTTCCAATTTTAAACACATGATTTAAAAAAAAAAAATTGAATAGATTTGCAAATATTAAAAGTTGAATACTTTCTTTAAATTTTTCAAAATTTGGGATTTTAAAAAACTATTTTGTTTGAAATGATTTGAAAAGTAAGTCAATTTATATGTACCACACTACGAGTTAGAAAACCTTTTATATTTGAAAATAACATTATTTATGGATGTATGTGATTATGAGCATTTATTTACATTATATATCTTATATTTGGATATTCTTGCTATGGCACTACATAGTTACAATGAAAATCTTTATTGGAAATTTATATATTATGAACATTGGTTTCTATTAAGAATTCCGTGACTTGAATAATGCCTTATTTATGAAACAAAATTTTTAATTAAGGGCTTCTATGGTTAGTTCATTTTCTATATATAAATATATGTGATCGAACTTGAGATATGGATTTGAAGATTGGATATTGGTGGTGTTTATACCATAAATATAATTTAGATTTATTTAATTTAATATTTGATATAATTAAATATTATTGTTGAATATTAAAAATTTGCTATTGTTCCACATTGATTGGAAAAAAGAATGCTTTAGAATTATACTAAGTATAAATGGTTGGTATTGAAATTGGAAGTGTGTTAGTCCCATATCGGAAGCACAAGAAGTTGTTGAGCCACATTTTTCTATATAAATAGAAGCTTCACCAACTTTGAAAAGGATCCCTTAATCAACACACAACTACAACATAGACTACTTAATTAATTCTCGTTAGAATTTAACTGGTCAAGTGTTCTTAGTTTGTTCTTAATTAAAATTTTATTTAAAAGTCCTTTAATCTTAAAGGCGTCAGTAACCTTTTAATTATATTGTTCTCTATAATTAATACAATCGTTTGAGTAATTTGATTCAATTGGCACATCTTATTATCTTTTCTTTGAATTGTTACTTAGTTTGAAGTGGCATGCTCGCGCACTAGGAGATGACATATAGTTAAAATTTATTCTAACATATCTTTTGGCACACCGATGGGACCACAATTTCAATTGAGGATATGATGTTGACTCGCTCAAAGACTCAGGAATCCGACACCCACGGCAGTATTAGCAGCTGAAACGTGTCGAATGAAGATGGAAATGAAAGGGAAGCTGACAAGACTCCAGACACGACAAAGCTGTCTATTCAGGATTTGATCCATGAGCTGTCTCGGAAGATGGAAACATACCAAAAGACTCAGTAGTAAATGTTGCAAGGAATCATGGAATCGCTGCGCCAGCAGATGCATATGACCCAAGCTACGTCGAATGGCGCAAGGCCGGCTAACGACCATGAGGAACAACAGATGCAGGCTTTTCAGGTCATACCCAATGGCAACATGCCAAAAACTGAGGCACCGGCCTTTTAGGCCAGATCCAATGGAAATGATGCAATGATGGTTATGCGTAAACGGCAAGTCCAACCTTACATTCCCCCACCGGCTAGAAACTATGCTCAGGTCGGAGGGTATGCTGACAATCAAGGCCAAAACGTAAGGGATGGTCGGGAAGAACAGATGAGGCAAGCTTTCTAGGTTGTACCCAAAGTACATGGAGGGAGAGCAAATGTCGAACCAAATGTTAACATGCCAGCTCGAAACTAGATTCATGGTGGAGCACTTTGGACAAAATTGTAGATGGACACTATGAGGCTCATGCCTATCAGGCAGACTTCCATGCCTTGATAAAGAGGAATGTACAAAATTGGATGAACTACAGCCAAGGCATAGATCGGGAGGCCGTCGAGACCATCATCCAAGAGTTGATGGCCCTGCATTCAGAAGAGATGGACGCCCATCTTATAGGAGGCTTTACCCTGATGTTGTCGACCGGATTGAATTTCCTAGAAGATTCAAGTTTTCTGACTTCACCCTATTTTCTAGGGAAAATAGACAATCTATCGTTTAGCACATAGACCGCTTCACTATCCAGTGCAGAGAAGCAGCGGTCATCGATTTTCTAAAGCTACGACTGTTTGCTAATTCTTTGACAAGTCCAACTCTGACCTGGTACATCAATTTGCAGCTAAACTCGATCCATAGCTGGCAAGAATTGGAGCACAAGTTCCACGAGCAATTATACAGGATTGAGCCGGATGACTTGTCACGTTTACAACAGATGGAAGGAGAGTCAGTACATATGTTTATAGCTCAATTCAAAAAAGTGAGGATCAAATGTCACTTGGACATATTAGAAAGGGAGTTCGTCAAATTAGCATAAGGCGGACTAAGCTATAAGCTCCGAAAGAAGTTCGGGGGGACAGAGTTCATGACTTATTCAAGTTGGTCTCTCTAGCCACTAGGTATGAAGGCATCTTGAAGGAGGAGTACCAGAGGAATAACTCATCCAAAGGGTCATACTACAAGGACCTAAATACTGAAATTCAATTGTTAGAAGCTGACGACCAAGAAAGTGTTGAATGAGTAGTGAAAATCAACGAGGCAGAAGTAGTGGCTACCTGTCCGTACGTTTGTAAAGCTTTGGCAACATCGATAAAGAACCAAAAATCTCCTCAACTAGTCACGGACATGAAAAATAATCGGTTCAAACCGGAGAAGGTCTATAGTTTTGACATCTCTAAAGCTGATAAGATTTTTGATTACCTACTAGCTGATAAGGTAATTAAATTACCTAACATCCATATTCTGCCAACAGCTGAAGAGATGAAGAATAAACCATACTACAAATGGCATGGCATGTGGTCGTATCAGACTATCAACTGTGTGGTATTCAGGAATGCTATCCAGGTGATGATCGACAAATGTGCATTAAATTTTACAGAAAAAGGAAAGGAGATAATGCAAGTGGACAACAACCCTTTCCTATTGGCCAAAGCGAACATGGTTTCAGCCAATATATCAGACTTGACGAGACCCTGGGTCAAGACAGACTATAGATAAACATCAGATGGACGAGCATGTAAAAGGAACATCAAGCTTGGAAAGAAGTATTTGGCCCAAAAAGCTGAATCACTCGCTAAGTTGCTTATTACCCGATGCAGGCATGAGGCCAAAAATGAAGGAAATAGGCATCCTACAAGAAGTCAGAACATGTCCAAGCCACCGAGGAAAAGTCAAAGCCAAAAATTAGTGTTCCAGAGCATAGGTCCAAGGACACAAGACGAGTGTGGAGAACGGAACGGCTGTCGCCAAAAAGATCAAGCCAAGTTGAGAATCTATATTACTTTTTCCAAGGACTGCATGACAAGATTGGTTTGGTAGAAGATCGAGAAGCCAAAAACTTTCAAGCCACCTACTATGGAGGTAGTTCGTTGGTATCGTGCAGGATATAAGACGCTTACCAAGACCCAGAAAAAGAGGATGCAGCGTTAGCATGGCAAAAGTTGGACAATAATAGCAGCTACATCGGAGAAGAAAAAGGATGTATCATGCCAAATGAGTTGGTGTCCTATCTCGACAACCTGGATGGAAGACGTGAGATCGCAACTCTATCCAAGAAACTTAGCATCTTATCTGGAGCTCCACGAATGAAGAAACCTTTAAGGAGATGGATCAGAAGGAAAAGTGCAGAAATTCAATCGTGCTTGAAGGACATAAATAATAATCCGGTGGAAGAAGACATAGTGTTTCTTCTGCCGTCAAGTCATCATTAATGATCAAATTTGGAGCCATGGATGAGGTGATATTCAAAGCAGTCGTCGTCTTGCCTTTGTCATTTGGATCCCAGTTTCAGCTGGCATGATAGAATAAGAACGTCGTCCAGCGAAAGTCATGATCTAGAAAAATATAGACGCAGTGTAAGATGTCAGATCAAATTCTGAAGGATATGATACTGGGAGACAATGCCTGAAAAATGTAACATCAGCAAGTAAGAAAATTAGGCCAGAAACCTACATGGCCATTTATTGCAATTTTAGCTAGCCATTTCAAGTTGCTTCCAAGGCCGAGTTGAAAAACTCGGCTATAAGCCAAAAACCATGGTCAACTTGTTAGAATAGATGTAATATGTAGGTATAATGGAAAGTAAGCAAATTGAAAGACTGCTAGTTAAATAACCATAAAAAGATTTTCACGTCAGGGCGATCCAATAAAGGTTGAATCCGTCGTCTTCAAAAAATCGGCATAAAAAATGTATTCGGCAAGTCTATGTCATCGAAAAATCATGAAATACGTTAAGGGACATGTACATGCCAATAACATTAAATAGATCATGAAGACAAGTGATCGATGAGGTAGTCCATGTCGGAGTCGAGAAAGAGCAAGCCAAACATCAATGGTATAGTAATGGCGAAATTTCAGCCAAAGAGTATGTCTCCAACAAATTCAACAAGAGGATTGCATGACAAAATAAATAGATTCCAAAATGCTTCCAAAAGTTGCAGAAGTGGCTATCAATATGATCTTGAAATTCAATTCTAAAGCATAACCGGCCATAACTATGGAAATATTATGTCCGCTTGATCAAAATTGGAGCTAAATACCAGCAATAAATTATTTGGCTTAATAAAATGGTTATATATATATATATGTTTGTGTGGACATGTATACGGGTATGTATGGATGGATAGTCAAAGAAAGCTATGAGCTACAAAGAAAATGGAATAAGAGGAAAATATATACCTTATTCTAAAAATAAATAAATAAGTATGTGTAAGTTCACTACTAATGCCGTGTGGTGGGAGGTACATTTAAAATGCATGCCTAGGTAGTCCCATGCTAATCTGTTACCTGTATGCAATAGGCATTATTACAACCCTCATTGTCAAATAATATTTAAATATATACATGTGTTGTAAGGTTGGAGGTGTATATATATATATATAATCACATGCAGACATATACTTATACATATTAGTGAGATTGTAACAAAAGTGGAGTTCACAGCACTAAAAAAAAAAAAGAAAGCTTTTTGTAAAGGAAATCATTGTGACGGTCATTTAATTGTCTTGTGACGGTCATTTAATTGTCACATAAATAGGGTATATAGTGATGGATATATCTGTATCGTCACAAGTGGACATTAAATGAAACCAATTTTATCTCGTCATAATAGATTGTCACTAATTGTCATAAATTTTTGGGAGCAAAAAAAAAATTAAATTATTTGAGTTTATCTATGGTGGAAACCATAAATGTTGTCACAAATTCCATGAAAAAAATAATATAAATTCGAAATGATTTTGTGAAAATGTTATATCGGTCACATTTGGATATATTGTTAATTGTGACAGTTATTTTATCATAATTAAACTTAAAATTCAAATAATGATGTCCATTTTGATCGGAAAATTTTAGAGAGAAATTTCCCTCCGAAATTTTAAATTTCATGTCACAATTGCTAATTCTATTTAGTAAAAATAAGTTAAAAATTTTGGTCACACTTATAGGACAACCGTGTGTCATTATTAATGGCAATTTTGAAATTTTTTCAAAGCCTAAACGACGTCATTTTCATGAATAATTGGTTTCAATATTCAGTTGAGCTAAACGGTGAGTTTTGATTTGCCATGGAACTTTGCCTACCTAGCTTCGTGTTCGACACTTCAGAATTTTTATTTGGGGTTTGGGTTATCGGAGGCAAATATTGTAGTTCATGTTTATAAGAAGCTAAGGGGTTGTAGTTTATGTTTATAATAATAGGCCCTGTTTGTTTCACCGGATAAAGGACCATATTGGATTTCAAAATCCGGTCTCCTCCCTTAATCCAGTGTTTGGCAGTGGGATGAGAATCGGATTACGAAATCCGATGAGAAATCCAATCCAGTGCAACTAGTTGTTTTCTAATCCTGAGGTGAGGCGTGGGATTGTAAAACCCGGACTCGAATTTCCTCTCGACTGTGACTTTGCTTCTCCTTCCTCCTGCGAATCAGCTTCTCCTTGTTGGCTACTACTATTTTCCTCGAATCAGCTTCAATCTTCGCGACATTGGGTGCCACTCCCTTCTGCAAATCGGTTGCTCCCTTTCGCGAATCGGGTTCTCCCTTAACCGATCCATTTCATCCGATCCAGTGCTGCAATTTTTGCTACTACGAATTTCAGCGACTGAGATTGTTTTGTTTCTTCATTTATTTATTTTTAATTCTACTGAACTCATTCGATCAGTGTTTTATATTATTTTTTGAAATTCATAGTTTTATTGATGATGATGGGTGTTCTGATGGTGTAATTTTTATTGATTGTTTCTTGAATTTCTTGAATTTTTCTAAACTTTTGTTTCTGAGGCCTGGGTTTTTTTTGGGTTTTGGTTTCTGAGGTCAATCGAGCCTGAAAGAAGAATATGCATAAAAATTCCTACATAAAGAATACTAGGATAATTTCCAACCAGGACAATTATGACATATAATTTGGAGTAATATTGATGTCTAGACAATCACTTTATGATACTTTTTTTTTCAATAAAAAAAAATACTTTTTTTTTGGGTAATGAAAGAAAAGTTGGAAAGGGTAAAATTTGGTATATCCTTTGTAATTCTGAGTAGTGGACCTATCTGCATCAATCAATCTGTTAGCTTACATCTTGTCACTATGTTTAATTCAGCATGACAAATTGAACTTCCAACCTAGACGATAAAAATACTTGAACCTCGATCATCTTGGCCAAAAGTTCAAACTCTTACTTTTTTAATTCAGCACAATTGTATTAGGTTAATTCTTATTTTTGTTTTTAATTTTAGTAGTTGTTTATGTTATTGTAAACAATTATGACATATTTGTATTAAATTATGTTTAATATTTTCTAAATGACATAATATAAAATATGTTTAAATTTATAATTAGAAATATATTACAATATATTTTATATATCATGTTTATTTAAATTAATAATTAAAATTATATTTTAAAATATAATTTAAAATTTATAAAATATATTATTAAATTGATATACAATCTAGTTCAGTCCGAGACAGCATCAAACACAGTATATCAAATTCTATCATCTAATTCGTCACTGTACCAAACACAGGACAGGATTTGAAAAATCTAATTCTGTTGTATCCAATCTTGCCAACTATATTCGATCTGATCTGGTACTGCAAACGAAATGCACCCATAGAATATACCTCACACTCACAATCTTTCAACAACAAATCTACAACCACCATCTATCAACCATCCACCTCTTCCAATGCCTTGTGCACATGTAGAACGTTATTTAGGCTCTTCTCTCTTTTGCATCTCACACTCTCTCGCTCCCAACAGAGTTCCAATGGCAGATCTTCATTTCGATCCTCGACCATAAAAACCGCTAGCTGAGATTGAGGTTTGGTTTCAGTTTTCTTGTAAGCAGCTCTCATTATCACACAAAGGGATTAGGGCACACATGAATTGTGAAATTAACATGAAAATTATTTTCAAGTAAGATTCTAGATCACAAATGGTACAAGATTATTTTCTCTTTGTTTTAACTTTTCTCCCTTCATTTTGCTCTTGTTATGTTGACATGTGGTCTACTTTTTTATTATCTACAGCTATGGGCTCTTCATAATATGTGAGACTGCATTTTTATTTTTGCATCAGCTAACTATTCTGCATCATCCTATTGTATACTTATTTGGTCCTTTTATCTTTTTTTTGTTGATAAAATGTTCTTTCTGATACTTTACCAACTTTGGTGGAAATTATTTTTGCTTCTTAGTGCAGCTCATTTTTTGGAATCTAGAAATATCTTGGAAGATGCACTGGAAGTGCCTACAAGAATTTTAAATTCTTGTACCAATTGAATTTTAAATTATTCAAGAATTAAAAATTGCTCACAAAAAAACTATCAATGCATTCAAGAATTTAAAATTGAAAACACACCCAAACTGAGTTTTTTTTGTGAGCAACAAGAAACAGAAGCATCTATTCTCTTTGAATGTCTTGCCCTTCCAATTCTTAAACTCTTTCATTAAGGTATTTTTTATTCATGATGTATTTAGCTTTAAGATTAGGTAAGTGGAACATTGCATGCATGCATATCTCTCTCAATGTGTGTGTGTGTGGACTTATGTTTATGGAGAATTATATTGGTGCAGATGTTCTAGCATTGTGTACTGGGATGAGGCCAGTAGTTAACTGCAAGAACGATTTTATTTTGTTTCAGATGATAATAGAAGTAGAAAACAGCCCATTAGGAATACTGCTTTTATCAATTCAAAAGTGGTTCTATAAATTGTAAACTCTTCCTTCAAATGAGCAATGGTTCATTGTCATGTAAAATTAGTTACTGATATTTGGTGCATGTGGATTAATTATGTGCATGTGGAAGCTAATTAAGCACATGTGAACACATATTTATTTGTATTGGAAATTTTTTCAATGAAGCATATAATAGGACAAGTGCTTCAATGGAGAATTTTTTATATCAAATGTCTTAATGTTAAATGAAATTTCAAAGTGTTGTTTGACTATTTATTCTATTTAAATTGTACTATTTACTGATAATATTCAATGGGCTGTACTTTGTATGGAAAAGACACAATATAAACATTAAAATGGGTGAGATAAAAATTACTGAAATAAAAAATAATTGATAAAATGTAACTGGACTGTCATAGAACAAATTTCCGTGACGATAACATTTGCATCACAGTATATTTAATGTGACGGTCTACTGTCATATTGTGACGGCGAATGTTTTATTAAAGTTTATTTTGGAACGAATTGATGTCGGTCACATTTAACATACCGTGACGGTATGTTGTCACAAAACTGTCACTAATGTGTAATTTGTGATGGACCATATGGTGTTTCTGAAGCTTTTCCAGCAGTGACTCGCAGGTATATTAGCACTTGCATTAATATTTGTAAACAAGTGAAGCTGTCACACAATGCCAGTTTTCTGTCACGGGGGAACAAAAAGTGGTCACTTAAATCTTTTGTGTCAGATCTATTGCGACAAGTATGTGGCAGATTAGTCTCCGTCACATAAAGTGGTTTTAGCAACAATTTTGTCACATATTATGCCTTGTAACGAATTTGCTTCTGTCATAGAAAGCCCTTTTTCTTATAGTGCAGGCATACAACTCTAATAAATGTTGCAAAGGCATTTTCTCCAACGTCGACAATCATTTCCACATGATGATGTGGTGCCCTCCATTGATGACCTTCATTGGAGTTTCTGTAATCACCAATTTTTCATGTTCCAAATTTTTTACCTCCATAAACCTATCCAGAGCCATGAAATCAATATTTTGGTTCATAAGCCCCCATACCCACTATACATTTCATGGGTATCAACAATTCGGCAGGCTTATGAATGGGCATCCTCGTGGTCATCTCCGACATAGCTATGTCCATAAATTCTCTGGATTATAATCCTCAGATTTAGAAAGAGAACATGACAAAGCTTCTTGTGGTAATTGCTACCTCGGGTCAGCTTCGAAACTGATTCCGTATAGGAATCAATGGGCTTTTGTTCACATGGGAGAGCGCAGGAAAGGAATTGCTCAGTTATCCAAGGATAATTTGGAGTTTGTTGAAGAGAAACAATTTAAAAAAAAAAACAAACAAACAAATGTGGCAATACATGAGGCAGCGAAGAAAAAAGATAATAAGAAAAGGAATACTTGGTTGTTAACTTGATGGTGTAAAGAGACATTTGATCCATGAACATACTCAGTTTTTTGTTAAGCTCTTGCAGTAGAAATTTTTGTTGATTTGGAAACTGTTGCAGAAAAAGAAAAAAAATATTGCATCAAATGAAAATTATTGTCGTGTAAAAAGATGGAACGAACTATTGAGAGAGTATTTAACCGATTACTTCAACATGGAATTGTCTATTTTGGAGTTAGTTTATCAGCCGTATGCTTAATTCTTGGAAGCTTTATTGAAGAAAAAAAAATTGAGTGCTAACTAAGAAACCACAAAAGGAAGACCAAAGCTTGTGCCAGATTGTAGTGGTAGAGAATATTATGTATATATTGTGGTTAAATTATAGGGTTTGGGGAATGGCTTGATCAGCTGGGAAAAAGGAAGTCTAAAGAAATGTTGTGATATTTTTGGAAAAAAAATATAGAATAAACTATTTAGGTGATGAATATCTTTGTTTGGCCGAGTAAGTAAATCTCTTGGAATATTGAAAAAAAAAGTTCTTTAATTTGTTTGGGTAAAGATTTGGTTGACTTCATTTGATTGGAAAGAAATAAGTGTTGGCATTAGACATGGCAAAGTGTCGTGTTGTGTGGTGTTCGTATTCGTGTCAAATTTTTTTACCCAAACCTGTTCATAAAATTATCGTGTAACCCGTTACCCAACCCATTAACACGTTAAACTTATTTTTAAAATTATTTTTAAAAAATGAAAAATATATTTAATTTATTAATTATAGTCCATACTAAAAAATAATGAAGCATAGACAAACATAAATATTTGTATCCTTGTACAAACCAAAAAACAAAACTAAAATAACATATGTAATACATGTTAAAAAAATAACAAATCACACAAACATAATATTTAAATCCTTCTACAAATGAATAATATCTAACAACACTTAGTAACACTTAACAAGTGAACTAGTTCAGCTTTCTTGGATGTGAACTGTTTATGAAGTGATTTGTCTTGATCAAATGCCATTTCATGAAGTGATATGTATAACAACACTTAGTAACACTTAGAAAATTTGCCTTCTAATTAATTAGTAGCACTTATAAACAGTTCACATCCAAGAAAGCTGAACTAGTTCACTTATAAACCCTGCTACATTCTAATTAATTATGAACAGCTTAACAACATTATAAACACTTATGAACAACTTATGACATGCCTATATTGATACATGATTATAATAAATACATGACAACTGGAATTAGCTTATTTTGTCTTAGGATTTTTGGAGATTTTACATTAGAATAATATGTCATTGAGTTTGGAAAGAAATAATATAATAAACAAAAATTCAGTAGGTGTCGTGGAAATTTGTTTGTCTACATACTTTTGATGAGCTATGGGTACAATTTCATATGGAATCACATAATCAGGTTTGATCAATGCTAGTGTCTCCAAGCCAAGACCAGATTGAATATTATTGCTTTGCAATTTTATTTATTTTAAAAAAATTACAAAGCAAATGGGGCAATGTTTGTACCATAAATATAATTTAGATTTATTTAATTTAATATTTGATATAATCAAATCTTATTGTTGAATATTGAAAATTTGCAATTGTCCCACATTGTTTGGAAAGAAGCATACTTTAGAATTGTACTAAGTATAAATGGTTGGTATTGAAATTAGTAATATATTTGTCCCACATCGGAAGCACAAAGAGTTGTTGAGCNGTATTGAAATTAGAAATATATTAGTCCCACATCGGAAGCACAAAGAGTTGTTGAGCCACATTTTTCTATTTAAATAGAAGCTTCACCAACTTTGAAAAGGATTCTTTGATCAACACACAACTACAACATAGACTACTTAGTTTACTTTCATTACAATTTAACTAGTCAAGTGTTCTTAGTGTGATCTTAGTTGAAATTTTATTTAAAAGTCATTTGATAGGCATCTATAACCTTTTAATTATATTGTTCTCTATAATTAATACAGTCATTTGAGTAGTTTGATTCAATTGATGCATCTTATTATCCATTCTTTGAATTGTTACTTAGTTTAAAGTGGCACGCTCGCGCACAAGGAGACGACATATAGTTGAGATTTATTCGAACAGGTGGGATATGGTATTGATGGATGGATATGGAGGAGAGTATGATGGTTTTCATCTGCACATGATGGGTTACACTATACCTTGGTGGGATGGGCTTGGAGAGTAGTCAGCAATTATATTAGGCCTAGAGCAAGCTCAACCGCATTTATCTCGTACTTGGCATAGAGAACTAGCTAGCAATGAACCTAAGAGTTATGAAGAAGCTATGAAGAGTCAATATGTTAAAAAATGGTACAAAGCTATGAAAGATGAAAAAATTCTCTTCAAAAGAATCGGACCTAGAAGCTAATTCTTAGGGTTAGAAATCAAAATATTGTTGACTATAAATGGTTATTTAAGGTAAAAGAAGGCTTAACCAGTAAGGATCCTATTAGGTTCAAGGCTAGACTTGTAGCAAAAGAGTTTGCTCAAAGGGAAGAATAGATTATAATGAAATATTTTCTCATGTCGTAAAATACACTACCATTAAAGTCATTGTAACCTTAGTTGCTCATTTTAATTGGGAATTAGAACAGCTAGATGTAAAAACCGCTTTCTTAAATTGTAAATGAGAAGATCTATATAAGTCAACATGAGGGTTTTACTGTGAAGGGTAATCAAGAGTTAGTATGTCTGTTAAAGAGATCTTTGTATGGTTTAAAGTAGGTCCCTTGTCATTTGTATAAAAGGTTTGATACTTTTGTGTCTAAAATAGGTTTTAAAAGAAGCAAATATGATATGTGTCTATATTACAAAGGTACTTCTTAGGGTAGCACCATTTATTTGTTACTTTATGTGGATGATATGTTGCTTGCTGGTCAAAACATAGAAGAAATACATAAAATTAAAATAACTTTAAAATATGAGTTTGGTATGAATGATTTAGATCCTAGTAAAAGGATTTTAGGCATAGATGTAGTAAGAAATAAAGTTAAAATGACTTTCTTAATCAGAAAAACTAGTATGATAAGGTTCTAAAAAGGATTTCTAATGTGCCCTTTGCAAATCATTTTAGCTTGTCTTCTACATAGTGTCCTTCAACTGAACAAAGAAAGAAAGATATGAAGAAAGTTCCTTATTCTAATGTTGTTGGGTCTATTATGTATACAATGATTTGTACTAGGCCTAATATAGTTCATGCCATTAGTGTGTTGAGTAGATTTATGGCCAATCCAGGTAGAGAGCATTAGAAAGCTCTCAAGTGGCTTCTTAGGTATCTTTAGGGAACTTTAGATCATGGGTTACTATTTAAGCATAGTAATGAAGGTGTAACTCTTATAGATAATGTAGATTCTGATTTCGCTAATGATAGGGATAAAAAAAGGTCTACTACTTCTTACATGTATACTGTTTGTGGGAACCGTGTTACTTGGAAGTCACAGTTAAGCACTTTCAACAACAAAAGCTAAATATATATAGCTACTATAGAAGCTGTTAAAGATTTCTTATTGTTAAAATGTTTATTAACTGAACTGTAACTATTACATCATAATGTTACTATTTTTTCTGATAGTCAAAGTTCAATATTCTTATGTAAAACCCTATTTTTCATGAAAGAACTAAGCATTTTGATGTAAGATTTTCATTTTGTGCGAGATGTGATTGAACTGGGGCGGTTCATGTTGCAAATATTTCTACTGAATATAATCCTTCATATATGGGTTCTAAAGTTCTTCCTTTGAGCAACTTTGGTGTCTCAAAAAGCTGATCAAAATTGAACCCGAAAAATCTTAGAAGGCCATTGTTATGAAGCTAATGTGATACTCTAGCCATTCATGATATTTGTTTATCAAGGTGGAGATTGTTAGAAGTGATACATAAATGTCATGTGGGGAGAGCATGCTGCCTAAACCAATGACTATGCTTTGGGTTGTTTCAAGTCTGAGTCTTTTGTTGCACATAATTTTACTAGTTTTGTTATATATATATATATATATTGCATTGTATTATATTAGAGAAAGAGGTGCGAGATCTGAGTGAGTTAGGGATTCTCTCTCTCTCTCCCTTTCTTTCTCTCTGTCTCTCTCTCTCTCTGTCTCTCTCTCTCTTTCATCTATCTGTAACCAATCTTCTTCCTCCTTTGTCTTAGGGTTCTAAGAGATTTTCATCAAAGAAAATTTGTAAGTGAAGGTGTAAAAGGTTACAGGGTGTGTTCTTGAGTATTGATAGATTTTGATCTTTAGGCTTGTAAACTTGAAGAATACTAATAAAAATAACTAGGGCTCCATTGGTGGAGCCCAAAAAGGATGTAGGTGAACTATTCATTGAACCTCTATAAATCTCTGTGTATGATCTCTAATACCAAATACAAAAGTGGAGGAATAGTGGGGGAGTAGTGACAAAAAAAAGGTTACAGGGGAATTGAAACGTTACAAAGATGCAAGAAAAGAGATAAGAAAATTAAGTGATGGCTTCTCAAGAGCTTCATCAATCTTTATATAGAAGAAATGAGTCGATGCCATGTCATGCCAGCTGTTTGCTTTCATAAAGTAGATTCTATGCTTGCTTTTATAAAGTAGATTCTTTTTGAAAAGTAGATTTGTTTTCTTTATGAAGTGAGAAAATAGCCGTCCACCTGTCTTTAGGTTTCTATCATGTTAATAATGTTATGAAAAGTGACAAAGTCCGGACTATATGTGTCATTATCTTATTGATGCTCTTTTGCATAAAGCTCATCATCAATCTTTTATATCATCAGTTCAAGATATTCTGAAGGAATATCTAGACTATTATCCATATTTCTGAATTTTTTAAAAATTGTATATATTTTGTTTTTCCGAGCTTTAGAAACTTGACAATTATGTCCAAGATTGGTGATGAAAATTCTTCGTCAATCAGTTATTTTGTGGGTTAGATCTTGCCCGAAGAATTGATTTCTTTTGGAGACATCATGGAATTCTTGAAGACTATTCATATAATGATCTTCAAAAACAAAATTGCTTCTTGCAGCTTAAGTTTCTTCCAAATGTTGTGTCCAATATTGGTTTTCGTCATCTAAATCAAAAAAATATGCTTCAAGTGATTCTCGAAAGACCCATGTTTGATAAGGCTGAAAGAATTTCTCCCTTTCACGAATCCCAATGATGCTAGAGATTTCAAAAGAATAGTATTTACAAAATTTTTGTTCTCCAAGAATATGGTAAAGCAAATATTTAATAAACATAGAGAAATCCTTTAAATCCTCCGAAGCTGCTTTCTGAAAAAAGATTTGCCCGACCAATCCCCATTCGAGACATTTTATCTCCTACGGTTCATGTTTAATAGCAAAACTTAATTTTAAATTATTTTTATTCGTTAAGTATGCTGATTTTTTACAATATTCGATCCAATTTGGAATTTCAAAAATTTGTTCTTTAAGAATTCTTTGTTTGATGATAAAAAATTGACCAGGACAAATATCTTTTGCCTTTTCAAATAAATGTATTCTTTTCAATTTGTTATAAACAGGATCATAGGTTTGATGATCCAATAATTCATAACTTTCTATTAGATTGTTTAATAATTCCTCTTGAGGAATAATAGGACTTAATATTTAATAAAATTAAGAATAAGTTGGTTTAGCCTAGACTCCTTTTGCTATTTTTCTATCAATTTTTGTACTAGACTACCCATATTTCTTTGAAAAATAGCTCTTCTATCTACTGTATGGTTTTTCCATATATTGTTCAGAAAATTATATATTTCGGTTACTAGACTAGGATTATAAAAATCAGAAACCTGTTTAGTTTCCATTTCTTTTCCTTTTTTGAGAAATTATGTGGCATTCTGGACAATTTGATTAAAAGGTAAAGGAGTTTTTCAGGGATTCTGAGCAGACGATGCCAAGGGAATAAAAGTAAGATAAGGAAAATATGGCCTCAGATGAGGAAATGGTCTATATCCTTGGTTACGATAAGGCTGATGCTAAGGCTAACCTTGATTTGGCCTTGAAGGTTGCCTTTTTTTAGGATATATTTTTCCTTGTTAACATAAATCCATCCCGATTCATTCATGATTCCTGCTTAAAAAAATCTGCAAAAGGTACTTTTTCCTTTTATATATTCTATATCAAAAGAATATTTTTTTTATATAATTATACCAATATATTCTTCGAGGATTTTCTTCATCTTTTTTGGATAAAAAAATTGTTTAACTAATTGATTATCAGTTCTAATAATAAATTTTTCAGGAGCAAAAAAGATTCTAAACCTTTCAATACCCTTTTTAATGGCTAATAATTCTTTTTTAAAGAATATATAATTCAATTCATTTGGTTTAAATTTGGCTAAATCGTATCCATAAATTTTTTCACCATTAGTAGTATGAGTTTTTAATATTGCGACCTAAAATTCATTACTAGCATATGTTTCAAGAATAAGCTTTTTGCTTGGTTTAGGAAAATAAACAGTAGAAATATTGTCTATTTCAATTTAATTTGGTTAATTAAGTCACAATCTTTTTCAGTCGAGAAAAATAATTTATCTTTCTACAAATTTTGCAATAAAGGTTTTTCCTTTTTCAAATTTTTTTTTGAAACACTGTCTTCCATAATTTATAACCCAAGTAAACTTTGTAATTGGTTTTTATCACTTATTTGATAAGGAAAATTTTTATTTTAGTAATAATATGTTCTTGTAATTCAATTCCTGATTTGCATAAACTTAATCCAAAAAATTATATTTCTTCTTTCTCAATTTCTATTTTCTTAGGACTGAGAATTATACCATGTTTGACAAATAACTGACAAATTTGTAATAAGTGTTATTTATGATATTCTCAAGTTTTAAAGAAAACCAATATATCATCTATGTAGACTACACATAAATCTTTTAAATTTTCAAAGATAGCATATATCCATCTCTGAAAGATTTGAGGTGCACATAGACCGAATGACATTACAGACCATTGATAAGGACCATGTGGTGCACTTAATGCAGTCAATGGCTTTGACTCGTCTGCAAGCTTGATTTGCCAAAATCTAGACTTACAGTCAAATTTACTAAAGTAATTAGAATTTCTAGCTTGATTAACAAGAACATCTTTTGTAAGAACAAAATATCCGTCAAATTCTAAGTGTTGATTTAATCTTTTATAATTTATTACCATTCTAGTTTTTCTTCTTTTCTGTTCAGCATGGTTTCTTACCATGAAACTAGACTAGAGTAAGGACTAGTTGTTGCTTCAATTAATCCTTTATCTAATAATTTTTTAATTTGAACTTCAAATTCATCTATATCTTGTTTAGTATAGACCATTGGTTTTATTCTAACAATTTTATTAGGATCTGATAATTTTAAATTACAATAACGAGAACTTCTTTCCCTTAACTTCATTTGATTTTCACTAAAATTTTATTGTAAAATTTTATAAGTCCAATGTTTTCATCTAATGCATCTATATAACTAGTTTTTTCTTTTATTTTAAAATAAGAAGAACATCTATGTATATGATATTTTAAGATAGACATAGTTATATTAGTCTTATCCTTTGTTAAAGTAATCTAGGTCTGAGATATAGTAAGTGGATAATATTTAAAAAAAATATTTCCAAATATAAAATCTCCATAGTAGGAAAACATAATACTTTTTGTATTATGAATTTAATTTCATTTAACCAAATAAGTATATTTTTAGCCTTATGCTCTATAACAGTTTGTTGGCCATTAATTCATATAGCTAAAATTGGTTTTTTATTAGTTTTCCATTTTTCTAATGGTTAAGCATTTGGTTGACAAACTGAAGTAATAGCTTCAGTGTCAATGATGATATCAAGATTATTTGTTTGATAACCTTGAACTCTAAATTCACCGAGAACATAATTATAAACTTTCTTATTCTATTTTTCAGAAAAGATTATTTCTTCTTCTCCTATTAGAAATTACTACTGGTTTTAATTCTTGGTTAGAACTAGAACCTATGTCTCTATTCATTCTAGTAATTTTTTATTTCCTAGAAAAATTGGAATATGAATATGTTTTGTAGCTAACTTATTATCAGTTCTTTCTTGGTCTTCTTCGTTATCATAATTTTGAATATCTTGAATTTCCAAAGATTTTCTTTCTTTATTTATATTGGGATTTTTAAAATATAATGTATCACCAGATGCTTTAATTTGAATAGGTTGAAGATGTTTTTCATCTTTTATAGAATTTGTTACTCCATCTAGTAACCAGTAATTAGGAATATCTAAATCTTGCCAATTTATTAATCTAGGTTGTATCTCCTCATCAAATCCTCTTGGCTCAAAAAATTCTATTATGTTATTATCTATTTGTTTAATAGATGTTTATGAGATATTTACTAATTCATGAATAGCTCTCCATCTTATTAAAAGATCATGACTATCAGATTTCATTCCAATGTTTTAGGTTTGAATTTTTATTCTAAGATTATCTTGAATTTTTAAACAAACCTACATAGCTAGCAATCTATTGTAACATTATCAGTAGTGTAATACAAATTTCGAGTATACTTTAGTAAATTTTCTATATTCCTACTCTTTTACATTTTTAGCTTTCTTAAAGCATATATGCGTGTTTGATTTATATTTTCCGTGTGACTTTTTGTTATAACCTATATGATGGGTTTTGTTTGAGACGATTAGGAAAAGAAAAAGTAAAACAAGATGGTCTTGTGCACCTAAGATAGTCTAAAATGGAAGAAGTAGCTAGTATAGCAAATTATCAAGATTATACTCATGAA
The DNA here is from genome assembly GCA_003254975.1 of Ochetophila trinervis. Lineage (NCBI taxonomy): Eukaryota > Viridiplantae > Streptophyta > Magnoliopsida > Rosales > Rhamnaceae > Ochetophila > Ochetophila trinervis. Next base: position 37,235 of record QANX01007554.1, read on the forward strand.
ATCCATTTGAGAGATAATAAAAATATAGCTACAGGATTTAATACCTTAGTTGTTGTGGTGAAAATTGATAAGTCACAAGGGCACGAATCAACAAGTAATAAAGTGGTTTTAAAAGAAAACTAAATATCGATCCTATGAGGAATAATGTCTCTAGTATTAAAAATAAATCTATTGCTAATAAAATTAAGAAAAGTAAAAGAAAAGTGATTGTTTGAATGGTTGTTGTTGTGTAACAAAGCATGATTTAAAAACAAATCAATTAAGAAAACAAAACAACGCAACAAACGTAAGTAAGCAAAAGTTTTAAAATATTGATGGAACAATGATTATGACTTCACCACTATTAATCATGTTTAGTCTTAATTCATGACAAGTTCATTGAGTTAACCTCTTTTTGACCAAAAATAACTAAAAGTTGATTCCTCAATACATTCTAGTCTAGCAAGCACAAGGTGTTGAATTATTTCTATTCTAAACACCAAAATTTAAGTCCTAAGACATGCAAACTCAATAAGCTCTTGTCAAAGTTGTCACTGAGGCATGCAATATTCATATTCTCATGTATTTCAATGTCCTTCCATATTATATCCCTTATTCCTAAGCCAATATAATACTATATTTATCCACATTTTCATGAAAGCATTAAGTACTATAATGAAATATTAACTATCAGTATGAATTAAAACCAAACATGCATTAAAAATTAAATAGTCATAATAGGGCTACATCATAATCCTTATAAAAACTTAGTTACTTATGTTCTTAGGAATAGCCAGCAATGAATCAAAACAAAACATATTATGAATAACAAAAAGATGAAGAAAAAAGAAAACAAATTCAAGATCTTATGGCTGCCGAATTTTCCTTATATTCCTCCTTTAATTGCTTCTCCAAATATGCTTCAAGAACAAGGTTGAACTCCGCCAATGGTGCTGGCCAAATTCTCCTTCTTCTAAACCCTTGTGTAGCCGAAATCCCTTTGCTATAAACCTCTAAAAAGAACTGAAAATAATGTAGAAGAGTTCTTCCTCTAATGCTTCAAGGTGTAAGATACTTATAGGAGAAATTTGCTAGTTGAGATAGGAAAGACTCTAGAGTTGAAACCTTACCTTAAGTCTATTTTTCCAAGATAATAAGAAACAAAATATAACATAAAAATCAAATCTCCCTATAATCTCTCACATGTCCGGCCCTATGAAGTTAAATAGGTCATTGGTGCCTTCAAAAGGATGTCACATTCACACTTAGATAAGTAAACAATCCATATCTCTTTAGGAATCACATTTCTTTCCAACTCTAATTCCTTCTCTAATTAATATTATGATTAATATTATTGGAATAATCTGAACTTCTCAAGTGGCATATGATGTGGGAATAATAATACACCTAGTTGGAGAATGATGATGTGGCAATCCCAATCATCCATCATAGGTGGCATCCTAGTTGGCAAAGACACTTCCTTTTATATCTTCAATGTTAGTCAGACAGATTCCAAGTACACTTTGAATGACCAAATGAACTCAAAACTTAGCTTTCCAAGAATATCTTGATCGCACAAAATGAAGACTGGAAAAACAATCAAATGTCAATTTTCCAAAGGGAGTATAAGTCTGTCTCAATTGCTAAAAATGTTCATCTTCATAAACAAACTGGTACTGATTGGCTGATCCAATTGCAATGAAACTTTCAGAATTGAACCTTGATGAATCATGAATCATTAGCAATTGGAATCGTACAAAAATTCCATGTGTAGCTCCAGATATGATTTATTCAGTAAATATTGTGCAAAAATATAGCAATTTCCAGCATTTGTCTTTCTTTCTCTAAAAATAGAAAAATACAATAATTAAATATTTTTCACTAACAATTAACTCAAAACTAACTAAAATATAACATAAAATATGGCATAAAAATAATAACTTTTTATACCTATCATTAGTCGATGTAGTATTTAATCTGTTTTCTAAACAATATTAGTCTTTAGATAATATAGAGAAAAAAATTGATAAACTTGGAACTATAACAGAGATAGATTTAAATATGTCTAAAAATACTATCCTAGTATCACAGTCAATAAACAAAACTAGGTTATCTATGGCACAAAATTATTAGGTCTATAAGAGAAAAAGAAAAAACCTCCAGATTGGCTTCAACAATTCAAAGATTTAAAAGAAATACTTGAACAGTGGAAAAATAAATATATGAAAGAAGATAATGTTCAAGAAAGAAATAAGCTTTTAGATATGATGCAAACTTTATTTAATGAAAATGAACATACATTTGAAGGAACAAATTATCATTATATGATGAATTATGATACAACAGATGAATCTAGCTAGAAATCATCTGACAGTGAAATAGCTATAGGAGACACCTCAACTATAGATGAATCTTCAAGAGACAATAAAGTTAAAAAGAAAATTAATAAATTTTTAGAAAAAAGACAAATTTCTTCTATATACTCAACAAAAGTATGATGAAATTAAAATGGAACTGGAAACAAATCTTGTATTCCCTTCTATTTCATCATCAATTTCTACCGAACATAGGGTAGATGATTAAAATAAAATAGGAGTAGCTAGTTCAGAAAAATATTTTGATTTAAAAAATGTAAACTTTAAAGACTATGAGCAGACAATAAAAGATTGGGCTCAGAGTATAGCAATTGTAGTAATTCATTATAAAACTTAATGGAGCATAGAAAAAAATTTAAATTATCTTGCTGGAACACTTCAAGGAGATGTGTTATAGTTCCTAAGAAAGTAGGAAAATTCTGAACAAGGAAAACAAGAAAAAACAGCATTAATTAATAATTTTAAAACCTTAGAAGAAATATTAAGAGAATTCACACAAATTATAAAACGAGAATTTGTGGGGTAATGGATACTTCTAATAAACAATTAGATGTTCATTATGTTTTATCAAAATTAAAGTTATGTGATATTAGAGAAATAGAAACTTTCTTTAAGAAATTTCAACAATATTATTATCTATTATATATAGAAGGTAGTAGATTTTGGCTTAATCATTATTTTCATAAGCTACCATCACCATGGTATGAAATATGTAATTCTGAATATCTAGAATATTTAAATAAAACTCAAGGTTCAGATACTTGAGGAGATAGACTTCAATTTACTTGGAGGGTGATAGTAAATCATTGTCTAAAAGCTAAAGCAAATTAGTCTATAATTATTGTACAAAATTATTAAAAGATCACTATGAATTTGGATGTAAGCAAGATAGAAAAATTCATAAAAAATCTTAAAAGAAATTTAACAAGAGATATAAGTGGAAAGGTGGGAATAAAAAGCAAACAATTAAGCCTCATAAAAAATATGTTAAGAAAAATGTACTTGTTACATTTGTAATGAAAAATGTCATATAGCTATTAATTGTCCTAACGAAGGTAAATCTAAAAAAATGATCAAATATTTAGAAGAAAATGAATTAGAAATATGCTTTGGAGATGAAGTTCTAGATAAGGAAGAAATTCTATATGAGTTAATTACTTTTGACGAGGAATCTGAAACAGAGGATTAGTCAAATTATGTTTTTATGTTACATACTATATCCTCAACTAGTAATCCACAATTTGAAGAAGTCCCTAAAGAGGAAAAACAAATGACTCGTTTAGGAGATGTAATTGGAGAAGATTTTCAAATAGATGAAGAAAGACATCAAAAGCTAACTAAAATTCATAAGGAATAAATTTATAAATTCTCTAAGTTCAAATTTAGGTCAGCAAGACATTTTGAACAATTTAATAGAATAACTCAAGCTAAACAATCAGAAGAAGGTACTGTGGATATACCAATATTTGATAAAAAAAATAAAAAATTAAGAGACTTAAAACCAAGTTTCCTTAGTTAAGATATATTCATGTTGGTATTATTCAAACAGAAATTAGAGCATTATTCAGAAAATGTATAGATACACCAATTTTAGCAATATCATTAGATAAAAGATTCAACGGTCCTATTAAAGCCCTAATAGGAAGAGTACAATCTAACTTAGTTACAGGAGTAATTTGGTTTAAGGTAAAACCAAACTACATTATCTCAATAACATATCCAAATCTTCAAGATAGTATTAGAAAAAAAATTCAAACCAATAACATTGGAATGAAATCTAATAGTCATGGTCTTCCAATAAAATGGAAAGCTATTCATGAATTAGTAAATATCCCAGAAACATTTGTTAAACAAATAGATAATAAAATAATAGAATTTTTTGAGCCAAGAGGATTTGATTAAAAGATATAACCTAAATTAATAAATTGGTAAGATTTAAATATTCCTAATAATTGGTTACTAGATAGAGTAATGAATCCTATAGAAGATGAAAAACGTCTTCAACCTATTCAAAATAAAGCCTCTGGTGATACATTATATTTTAAAAATCCCAATATAAATAAAGAAAGAAAATCTTTGGAATTTATAGATGTTCAAAAATATGGTAAAGAAGAAGACCAAGAAAGAACTGATAATAAGTTAGCTAGAAAACATATTCATATTCCAATTTTTCCAAGAAATAAAAAAAAATACTAGAATAAATAGTGATATGGATTCTAGTTCTACCAAGAATTAAAGCTAGTAGTAATTTTTAATATGAGAATAGGAGAAGAAGAAATAATCTTTTCTGAAAAACAGAATAAGAAAGACTATAATTATGTTCTTGGTGTAGATTTCAAAGTTATCAAACATATAATCTTGATATCCTCATTGACACTAGACTATTAGAAAACCAATTTTAGCTATAGGAATTAATGGCCAAAACACTGTTATAGAACATAAGGCTAAAAATATACCTCTTTGGTTAAATTAAATTAAATTCATAATACCAAAAGTATTATGTTTTCCTACTATGCATGACAATTTTATATTAGAAAACAATTTTCTTCAAATATATTATCCACTTACTATATCTCAGACCGAGTTTACATTAACAAAGAATAAGACTAATATAACTATTTCTATCTTAAAAAATCTTATACATAGATGTTCTCCTTTTTTTTTAATAAAAGAAAAAACTAGTTATATAGACACATTATTGAAGATCCAATGAAGTTATGGGCAAAAAGTATTCGTTATTGTAATTTAAAATTATCAGATTCTAATAAAATTATTCCGGTAAAACTAATGGTCTATACTAAACAAGATATAGATGAATTTGAAGTTCAAATTAAATAACTATTAGATAAAGGATTAATTGAAACAACAACTAGTCCTCACTCTAGTCCAGCTTTCATGGTAAGAAACCATGCTAAACAAAAAAGAGGATAAGGCTAGAATGGTAATAAATTATAACAGATTAAATCAACATTTTAGAATTTGACGAATATTTTATTCTTAGAAAAAATGTTATTGTTAATCAAGCTAGAAGCGCTAATTACTTTAGTAAATTTGACTGTAAGTCTAGATTTTGGCAAATCAAGCTTACAATCGTGACAAAGCCATTGACTACATTTAGTGCACCACATGGTCATTATCAATGAACTGTAATGCTATTTGGTCTATGTAATGCACCTCAAATCTTTCAGAGATGGAAGGATTCTATCTTTGGAAATTTAAAAGATTTATGCGTAGTCTATATTAATGATTTATTGGTTGTCTCTAAATTCTGAGAAATTCATAAATAAATAAAAAACACTTAGAACAAATTTCTAAAACATGGGATAATTCTCAGTCCTAAGAAAACAGAAATTGAGAAAAAAGAAATAGAATTTTTAGGATTAAGTTTATGCATATCAGGAATTAAAGTACAAAAAATATTGTTACTAAAATAAAAATAAAAAATTCCTGATCAAATAAGTGATAAAAACCAATTACAAAGTTTACTTAGATTATTAAATTATCGAAGACAGTCTTTCAAAGATCTTTCCAAAAAGGAAAAACCTTTATTGCAAAAGTTGCAGAAACATAAATTATTTTTCTGGATTGAAAAAGATTTTGAGTTAATTAAACAAACTAAATCAGAAATAGACAATATTTCTACTGTTTATTTTAACCATGTGAAAAACTTATTCTTGAAACATATGCTAGTAATGAAGTTTGGGGCGTATTAAAAGCTAATACTACTAATGGTGAAAAAAAATTGAATACAATTTAGGTAAATTTAAGCCAAATGAATTGAATTATATAATCTTTGAAAAAGAATTATTAGCCATTAAAAAGGGTATTGAAAGGTTTAGAATCTTTCTTGCTCCTGAAATATTTACTATTAGAACTGATAATCATCAGTTAAACAATTTCTTTCATCTAAAAAAGGTGAAGAAAATCCTTGAAGGATAAATTGGTATAATTATATAAACAATATTNATTATTAGCCATTAAAAAGGGTATTGAAAGGTTTAGAATCTTTCTTGCTCCTGAAATATTTACTATTAGAACTGATAATCATCAGTTAAACAATTTCTTTCATCTAAAAAAGGTGAAGAAAATCCTTGAAGGATAAATTGGTATAATTATATAAACAATATTCTTTTAATATAGAATATATAAAAGGAAAAACTAACTTTATTGCAGATTTTTTAAGCAGGAATCATGAGTGAATCGGAATGGATTTCTGTTAACAAGGAAAAATATATCCCTAAAAATTGGCAACCTTCAAGGCCAAATCAAGGTCAGTCTTAGCATCAACCTTATCCTAAATAAGGATATAGACAATTTTCTCATCCGCAACCATATTTTACTTAACCTACTTTTATTCCCTCGTCACCGTTTGCTCAAAATCCCTGGCAAACTCCTTTACCTTTTAATCAAGTTGTCTAGAATGCCACAGAATTTCTCAAAAAAGGAAAAGAAAAACAAATGGAAACTAAACAGGTTTATGATTTTTCTAACCTTTGTCTAGAAACCAAAATATATAATATTCTGAATAATATATAGAAAAACCATATATTAGATAGGAGAGCTGCTTTTCGAAAAAAAATATGGGTAGTCTAGCATAAAATTGCTAGAAAATCAGCAAAAGGAGTCTAGGCTAAACCAATTTATTCTCAATTCTATAAAAATATTAAGTCCTACTATTATTCCTCAAAAAGAATTATTAAACAATCTAATAGAAATTTACAAATTATTCAGTCATCAAACCAATAATTTTATTTGAAAAGGCAAAAGACAATTTGTCCTGATTAATTTTTTATGATCAAACAAAGAATTCTTAGAGAACAATTTTTTGAAATTCCAAAATGAATCGAATATTACAAAAAATCAGCATACTTAACTAATAAAAATAATTTAAAGTTAAGTTTTGCTATTAATCATAAATCGTGGGAGATAAAATGTCTCAAATGGAGATTGGTCGGGTAAATCCTTTTTCAGAATACAGCATGGAAAGATTTTAAAAATTTCCCTATGTTTATTAAATCTATGATTTACTATATTCTTGAAAACAAAAGTTTTGTAAATACTATACTTTTGAAATCTCTAGCATCATTGGGATTTGTGAAAGAGATAAAATTATTTTAGCTTTATCAAACATGGGTCCTTCGAGAATCATTTGAAGCTGTTTTTTTTTACTTAGATGAAGACAACCGATATTGGACACAACATTCTAAAGAAATTCAAGCTGCAATAAGCAATTTTGTTTTTGAAGATTATTATATCAATAGTCTTCAAGAATTCTATGATGTCACCAAAAGAAATCAATTCTTCGGGCAGGATCCAACCCTCAGAATAACTAATGGACGAAAAAATTTCATCACAAATCTTGGACATAGTTATCAAGCTTTCGAAGCTCAAGAAAACGAAGCAAATATGCTTTTAAAAAATATCATAAATATGGATAATAATCTAGATATTCCTTCAAAATATTTTGAACTAATAATAGAAAAGATTGATGATGAGCTATTAGCAGAAGAGCATCAATCAGATAATGACACATATAGTCTGGACTCTGTCACTTTTCATAACATTATCAACATGATGGAAACCTCAAAACAGGTGGACGGCTATTTTCTCACTTCAAAAAGAAAAGGAATATGTTTTTCAGAAAAAATCTATTTTATAAAAGCAGACAAAGAGTCTACTTTATGAAAGCAAACAGGTGGCATGACACGTAGATGGAGGCACCGACTCATTTCTTCTATATATAGATAGATGAAGCTATTGGGAAGGCATCACTAAATTTTATGAGAAAAATATATTTCAAAGACTTGGTCGCGTATTTTTTAAATACTTAGGAGCATTCACTGGGATACTTGTATCTCATGTTTTTGTTTGTAAATCCTATTTTTCATATCTTAGTTGAAGGTCAAACAGTCTACCATAGGCATCAACTTCACGTTCCATCGCACGCGAAGTTCTTTCCTATTTGTTTCTTGCAATACTATCTTATCATTTCTTGTAATGCATTGAATTTTATTTTTTTTCCACTGTTTCTAGGGTATGCAAAAAAACTGACAAATTGATAAAACCGACCGATCCAGTCAAATCCAACTTGTTTGAATCAGTTATTTTAGTGTTATTGGATTTGATTTGGTCAGTTTGGTTCTGTTGCTAAAGTTAAAAACCGATAAAACCGATTCAAACCAAATCAATTACCTTTTAATTTTTAGAAAATTTATTTTTTATTATATGACTTGTTTTTATTGGTATATTTACCATTTTACTATGAATCTACATATACTCAATCATATTTTTGATAAAATTTAAGGCATTATCTCTATTCTCTAACTCTCTCTCTCCTTCCAATCATTTTTTAAATAAGCATAACTTATTTTTTTAATTATTTATGTGTTAGGTTTTGGAAAAAAAAATACGTAATTTTTTAAACAAAATTTAAGCCTAACAAGTTTTTGGCACAGAAAATAGTCCAAATGTCAAATATTCAAAGTAAAAAAAAAAAAAAGTTCAAAAATTAAATTTTAAAAAGTCTAAAAAAATTAAATAAAAGTCCAAGCCAAACCGATTAACTAAACGGATTTAATCCAATTACTAATTGGATTAGATTGGATTTGATGTATAGATCGTATCGAATCATATTGAAAATAATAAAAATGATTATTAATTGGATTGGATTTGCTATTTCAAAAATAGGTCGATTTCAAATCGATGAACACTTCAAGTATATTCCTTAGATAGTACCAATAGACAATTCTACTTATTTGATTTCGTATTTGATGCACGTACTATTTAATTAAATATACTATTGCATGAATTGTATACACAGTATACTTTATTTTTGTTGAACCATCCCTTTTGATGAGGATACTTCTAAGTATCCCTGAAAGAATCCACTGAAATTTTTCTCAAACAGGACTTCTGGAAAATCTTGAAGACATTCTCGAAACGGCACCTATATTGATGCGGAACCCCAAGTTTAAAGAAACTGTAATCCCAACACACAAGATGATATGGAACAAACCCTAGGTAAAATTCCGCTCTATAGCACCTTTAAATAACAATCGTACCTAGCAACACTAATTAAAAGGCAAAGAATGAAATTGAAATTCGCCACAAAGTAAATACCTTTGATAAAAAGATCAATTCCGAATGCAACAAATAGAAGAAGAATTATCCTCACTTGGAACACACAAGTCTTGTTAAGAACAATAGTAGATTCTAAAGAATCAATAATCAAAGTTTTTTTTACAAACTAGTAACCTCCTTTTATATAGAGATTAAAGTTAGGTTAAGAATCAATCTAGACCATAAAATAATAAGGAAAGTAATCCTAAAGCTTAAAACTAACCCTAAATAAATATAATCCAAAAATAGCAATAATTACAAAACTGCCATTATAATCCGGAAATAACAATAATTATGAAATTACCATTATAATCCGAAAATAGCTAAATTATGAAGCTGCCATTATAATCCGAAAATAGCTAAAATTACGAAGCTGCCATTATAAGATGCTTATTTTTAAAACTACGTCGTTTCGTCTCTGCAACTCCTGAGCATCAATACCACATTCATCCCTTGCTTGGACATCATGCTTAAATCATCATCTTTTGCTCCAATGGTAGAATATGGCTCTATAATGCCCGCATTATTCTCTCCCTCTTAAAAAAGATTCGTCATCGAATCTGCGTCTATATCAAAATGAGAAAGATCTGAAACATTAAATGAGGCAGACACATTATATTCGCCTGGAAGATCAATCTTGTATGCAATGTGATTAATCTTTTCGAGCACTTGAAAAGGTCCATGGCCTCTAGCATCCAACTTAAACTTCTTTTTGTTATGAAACATTTTCTACCTCCAATGTACCCAAACCCAATCACGTGGTTCGAATATCACTTGCTTGATTCTCCTTGTTGGTTGTAATCCTTTGGGCATGTCTTCTGGGAATTCCTTCAAGAAATAAACAAAAACACTAGGCAAATTTGGGTTAAGGTTAGCTTCATAAAAATAAAATTCTCTAAACCTCACAAGAATTAGTGCTCTCTTGCATAAGCATGATCCTTTTACATTTCTCTCTTTTACATGAAAACTCTTTTTCTTTTCACTCTTCTCATTTTTCTCTCTTGCACTTTCCTCTTTATTTTTCTTACTAGTGCAATCACTCACCATTGGGCCTTTTTTTTTATTCTTTTCACTCTTGGCCTCTTTACACTCAATTCTTTTATTTGCCTCACTTCCCAAATCCCCATGAAAAACTTTGGATAGTTTCAATTGTTCAAAATACACATCTTTTGGAGATAAGGGTGCAAGTGTGACTTTCTTTCCATTGTGCTCAAAAGAATACATATTCTTAAAACCTTCATAAATAGTCTTTCTATTGGATTGCCATGGTCTACCCAACAAAATATGCCCCGCTTGCATAGGTACTACATCACATAAAACCTCATCACTATACTTTCCAATAGAAAAGGCAACTTTCACTCTCTTATTTACCTTAATCTCCCCACTATCATTCAACCATTGTAACCTATAAGGGTTAGGGTGTTTTTCACATACTAGTCCCAACTTCTCAACCAAAGTAGTAGTAGCAAAATTAGCACAACTACCATCGTCAATGATTAAACTACATATTTTACCACCCACAAAACATCTAGTGTGAAAAATATTCTCCCTTTGTTCTAGTCCTTCTTCCTTCACCTTCAAATTTAAAATCCTCCTAATCACTAGGGACTCTCCAACCATAGGATACTCCACATCCTCCTCCTCACTAAAATCATACTTTAATGGTGGCCTTTCCTCATCGGACTCAGACTCTGACATTACTTCATTACACCTTATCAACATAATTTTCCTATTTGGACATTTGGAAGCAATATGCCCAAACCCTTGACATTTAAAACATTTTATTTCCCTATGTCTAGAAGTATTAGGATTAGAAGTACCTCTTGTTGGGTTGGCACTTTTATCCTTGAACTTGGATGCATCTCCAATTTTCTCTTTGGTCTCCAAATTCTTCTCTCTCTTTTTGTCGTCATACTTGTTCCACTTCGATTTGGAACTTGAAAACCCTTTTGATGACCCTTCACTTCTTAATTGCTTTTCCACTTTAATAACCATGTTGACCAGTTTTTCCATATCTACATATGGATGTAGATCAACCACCTTGGCAATATCTTTGTTCATCCCATTTAGAAATCTTGCCATTGTAGCTTCTCTATCATCTTCAATGTTGGCCCTTATCATAATCATCTTCATCTCTTTGTAATACTCCTCTACGGACCTAGACCCTTGTATGAGTCTCTGCAATTTTTGATAAAGCTCTCTATAGTAATAGGATGGTACAAACCTCTTCTCATAATTCTTTTCATCCATCCCAAGTTGAGACCGGATCTTCTCTATATCTCCTCATTTACTGTATAAGTTGCTCCCACCAAACTAGAGCATAGTCGGTGAACTCCACTGCGGCTAATTTAACTTTCTTCTCCTCAGAGTAATTGTGACAATCAAATATTAACTCTACCTTTTTTTTCCATCCCAAGTATGCCTCGGCATCACTTCTTCCCTTGAATGGCGGAATGTGCATCTTAATAGAACTTAAGTTGTCAACCCTTCTTTCTTTTGGCTCTTCTCGCCTAGGTCTTCTTCTTACAGTTTGGATTTCATATTCGTCTTCATCAAAAACAATTACTTCTTATCTCCTGGATCGTGTTCCTTCACTTCTAATAGTATTGGACATGGCCATGGTCATCTCCATCATTTGCTCCATCATCTCATCCATCCTAGATTTCAATGTTTCTTCCATCCTAGAAGTCAATCTTTTTTTCATCCTTCTATACTCACCCTCCAAGGATTGTCGTAAGAGCTTTGGATCCGATGTTGCCACTTGCTCTTCTTCCGAAGTAGAAACTCCCCTTTCGTCTTTTTTAGACATTCTTACACACTCCCTTACGTGTTTAACTCAACAATAGTAAACCCTCATGTTTCACACAAATTTGGCTTTTACCCTCTTTATGCTCACCACTCAAGCCTTTTACCACGCAAGTCTTATTCACCAAGTTGCACTTCAGAACCAATTATCTTAAACAAAAATAGCAAATTTCAAAATTAAAACCTAACAATAAAAGCAAGTTCAATTCTAGAGCAAAATTGGCACAGAAGAAAAGGACAAAAGAGTAATGAAACAAATAATAATTACTCTATAAAATCAACACAATGATAATAGAAAACTAAACAAATTTAGAATAGGAAAGTATGAAAATAAGAAACTATGAGAATTGGAAAAAAAAAATTAGAATAGGAAAGTAAGAAAATAAGAAACTATGAGAATAGTAAACAAATAAATTAGGAAAGTAGAAAATATGGACTAATAAAAAAATCATAAATTAATTAGGAATAAGTAACTTTCCTATTATTCAAGCAACCAATCTCAATATTCCAACTTTCAAATTATTTTTTTTGCTACGATTTTTTTTTCTTTTTTATCTTTTTTTTTATCTTTTTTGTATATATACTCATATTCTTCTTTTTCTGCTTATTTTTTTTGTACGATTTTTTTTTTTTTTTGTACTAAAACACCAAGAACAATGAAGAGCACGAAGAACTCAAGAACAAAAGAAAAAACAAACGCAGAAAATAAAAATCTAATCAAAGACTCTAAAAAGAAAAAAAAAAACAAGATAAATAGGAATTTATCTTGTCCTTGCTCTGATACCAAATGATGGAGAACCCCAAGCTTAAAGAAACTGTAATCCCAACACACAATATGATATGGAACAAACCCTATGTAAAAACTCGCCCTATAACACAGCTAGATAACAATTGTACCTAGCAACACTAATTAAAAAGCAAAGAATGAAATTGAAATTCACCACAAAGTAAATACCTTTGATAAGAAGATTAATTCCCAATGCAACAAGTAGATTAAGAATTATCCTCACTTGGAACACACAAGTCTTGTTGAAAACAAGAGTAGATTCTAAATAATCAATAATCAAAGTTTTTTTTACAAACTAGTAACCCCCATTTATATAGAGATTAGGATTAGGTTAAGAATCAATCTAGACCATAAAATAATTAGGAAAGTAATCCTAAAGCTTAAAACTAACCCTAAATAAATATAATCCGAAAATAGCAACAATTACAAAACTGTCATTATAAGATGCTTATTTTTAAAACTACGTCGTTTCATTTCCGCAACTCCTGAGCATCAATACCACATTCATTCCTTGCTTGGACATCATGCTTAAATCATCATCTTTTGCTCCAATGGTAGAATATGGCTCTATGATGCGCACATCATATATGTAACACTACTAAGAATTACTCTACCTTAAAATATACAAAGCTATAAGTTCTCTACTTGACAATTTTGTTATGAAATAACTCTACTTAACATTTGACAATTATGAGTGATATATTTGGTGTATACAATTTTTGGTTTGTCCTAATTCTTAGGAATATTTGAAATTGAAGTGAGGTTCAATTTATCTTTTTTTTTTTTGTAAATATCAAACTAAAGGACAAAAAGCCTCTAGAGAGGTGATTACAAATTGAGCCCTCCCATACAATCATTGATAACAAAGTCGAAAAATTCCATAGGGAATGCAGAAAAGTTAGCATTTTCAAACAAAAAGAAAACATTCTTTTCTAGACATCTTGGCAACCCATGAGCCAGCAAGCTCATTGCAAATCCTACGGAACCAAACAAAACGCCAATTGAAGATGCCGTTCTTGGCTCTAAGTTGAAGAATTCCAATATAATGAGTATCCCAATTCTCCAGTTCCGAGAAAGTATTAAGATCCTTGATGATTGAAGCACCATTTGAAAACCAATTAACTTGCCTCCATCATTTCTTCTTCGCAAACTCTGAAGCTCAAGACAGGGCAGCTAATTCTGCAGCCAAAACAGACCCCACATCTACCATCTTCGAAGCTACCAACAATGACTCCCTCGAAACATTTCTTACCACCACACAGATAGCAGCCCTTCCTGATATAAAGGCTACATCAATGTTGATTTTAAGGCTCCCATGAGGATAGAAAACTCCACCTTTCAGAGGAAAAAACAATTTCAATATCTGGAGTGCTACTCTCTTCTCTCACAAATATGTGGAATCGACACATGTAGAACCTATATATAGAGGTGTAAAACTGGATCGTGCCGTACTAGTCCAATCAATTTAAAAGCTAGTTCGTCTGTGCTTGTGTTGTGTTTGTACCAGTCTATTTATTTTTCGTGTCATGTTCGTACCAGCCCATTTAATTTTCTTGCCATGCCAAATGTGCTATGGGCCTAAGCACTTATGTGCTCGTGCCTAGCACATGCCGTGTTCATGTTATACACGGATCGTGCATATGTCTGTGCCAATTATATTTTACATATTTTTTATAATATAAATTATATAGTTGAATAAAAATTATTCAAAATAAATATTAAAAATAAATTAAATTAATAATTAAATAATATATTTTATTTTTTAATTAGTAGATAACATAATAAATATTTATAATTAAAAATATATATAAAAAATATTAATAATTTTATTTTATATATTCTAATTCAAATCAATATTTGAATTTAAACATACATATGTAACGTGCTTGATTTGTCACGTGCATGTGTCGTGCCTAGTCTGTCGCATGCATGTACTGTGTCTGGTCCATTGTAGACTCGTATCGTGCCAGACACGATCTATTACGTGCTTTGTGCTCAATATGACACAGTTTTTAACATACATTACTTATGCTATGCTCAATTTTAACATGCTATATCTGTGCAACCTGTCTATTTTTACACATCTACCTATATGTATTTGAGAGAAGGGAATGTGCAGTCTTCACCTAAAGGGGGAGCCCCTAGTAATCTCACCTCAAGCAAACTCTTCCACCATCTAATTGAATAGACACACCATCTTCTCTGTCTTTTTTCGTGCACCACCCAATTCCTATATTGCCAACAACAATGAAGGAGAGCACAGATAAACGACAAAAATGTGTGTGTGGTACAACAAATCTAAAATTATTAATTCTGTCCCATAAATAAAAACAATAATAAATAAATATTTACAAACTTTATAAATTTATTTTACACCACCCTTTCGACACAGTGAGTTGGTTTTGATATAATAATTTTGTAGATCTTAAGCAATCATTCAAATATCATACATTTTCTTTTTCTTTAATATATAAAATTTCTTGGGTTCCTTTCACTCTATCAATTCCATTACTAAAATAATTGAATTTCATTAGAGAGAGAGTCCATGTATCAACTCATGGATAGAAGTCTATGATTGAGGAAAAAAAAGTAGATTCTTTAGCAACTGTGCACCATTGATAGGTATGGCAATGTTATATGATATGATAATATGATATCAATCCATATTATAATTTGGATTCAAAATTATTACATCTGTATTAATGAAATTCAATCAGATATTAACTAATATACATTAATAGATGAAACACAGTAAAATACGATAAATTTATTAGACCTATTAAAAAATATATTTTATAATTGCATAAAAATCTTAATTTTAAAAGTTATTTAGTTTACTATTTATAAGAATCTTAATTTAAAAGTTATTTAGGTTACTATTTATACGTATATTGATTTGTTTTTTCATAAGTTAATTCAAAATATATATATATATAACCACCACAAATAAAAGTAACTAGAGAACCGTAAAAATTTAGAGATTCAACAAAGTTGACATCTTTAAAAAATCCACATTAAAATAAAAAATAAAACAAACATGTTCACTTTGCAAAATTAAAAAAAAAATTATAATTTGAAAACTAAATCAAATTTGAAAATTTAAATTTGAATATATTTTTAACCACTTAATAAGTTGAATGGCGAATTATTAAAAAATTTAACAAATAAATTTAAATTTATCTATCTTCACATGATAACAAATTTTACACAAAATACAATTCAAGATAACATGTAATTATATCTAATTGTGGACATATAAAACGCATCCAAAAAGGTCGTTTAGAAGCAGATATTTATTTATGTGCGCCTATAAGAATATCACCCATATAAAATAAAATATAAAAATAAAAATAAAAAACTAGCAAATTATCAAAGGTGGTCAACTTATTTTTGATGGGTAATGCCTAAGTAAATAATAGAAATTCATGCTCAATATGCTAATACATGATAATTTCTATGCGTAAATATGAATATGTCAAAATAGTGGCACCTATGGAAAAACAGTAGCATATAATTTGTTTTTGTTTTTAACAAGTTTTCCTTCTTGAAAAGGCAAACATAAAAATCTGCAAAAGCATTATACGAATTAGAAAAAGGAATAAAAAAAAAATCCGTAAAAAACACGTCTTGTCAGGTTCCATTTTTACAGAAAAAAGTGATATAATTGTGACATGTGATAGCTTCTCGGTCCACATTTCTTGCAGCTCCAGACTGCCCCAGAACTAGAAGCTTAAAGGTATTATTACTCAACGATTCTCTTTGGCATCTGCGTTTCTTTGTTGCTTCTGTTTTTCCATTTTTCACGCACAAACAGATTCATTTCCTTTGATCTTTCAGACGGAAAATCTATCTTCTTTTGGTTTTTCATCGATTTTATCGACTACCCTTTTGTCTGAATTTTCCATTCCCATCTTCAATTTTTCTTTTTTCCTTTTGCTGAGTGTCTTGCTTGCCTGTACAGTGAGAGGCATGGGGAGGTTGTTCGTGGTGAGTCTAGAGGGCAGGATCTACAGCTGCAGACACTGCCGGACCCATCTCGCTCTCTGTGAAGATATTGTTTCCAAGGTTGTTTTGATTAGTTTTGGGCTTTGATCAATTGGAACTTTTTCATCTCTTGTAATATTTATTACAATTTTGTTTTCTGGGTTTGTTAATTCCTTTGTTTGTCTGTGGTTTCTTTAAGACTTTTGAGTGGTTTTTGATGGGTGGGATGTCTAAATGTAGAAAGTGGTATGTTTCTCTGATGATGAGTTGAGGTACTTTTGGTTCCTTTTTAGAAGATTTTTTTTTTTTTTTGTTAAATACTTTCGGATAAGAAGTGAAACGACATTCATACACTGATTAAAAGGCCAATTTGGTTTGTCATGTGTGATGATCGTGAGGTAGATGATTTCGTTATGGTTAGAAGCTCATGCCCATTCTTTTCTATTGCTCCATTTGTGCCATTTTACCTTTTTTGTTCTTCGATGTGGGATTTAAATTATCTATCTACATGATCTTCTTGGAGTTCCAAGAATGCTTCCTGTGATATCCATCTTCAGATTATAGATAATCAGGATTTCAGTAAAAAACATTTTATGCTTATAAATCTCTCCTGGAAAGATTTGTTCTTTTCAGTTTCTATACTACTATTGTTATTATGATGGGATCTGTCGCTTAGCATGTCGAGTGATTTAGTTAATGCCTTTGAAATTTAGTATTCATGATTGATTTTCCACTCCATGATGTAGAAAAAATTTCCTTTTGATGGAGGAAGGAGTGTTTTCTATTGGAAACAAAATAAATACCCTGTTTTGCTTCTTTAAATATTAAGAGCATATGTGATGCATATTTGAAATTAGTTTTAGTAGAAACTTGAAACTGTTAGTTACTCTTTTACTAAGCAAATTCAAAGAATGCTTCTAGGCATATATAGTAGCATTCTCTCATCAAGTAGAATAGAATTGAAGGGAAGTTTTCCCATGGTTATGATGGCTTTCAAAGATGTTGTTGCTTTTGTGGATCCAATTGTGCTTCCATACCATACAAAACATAATTTACATGTAGTGTTAGGCACTGAAGCATTCTTTACCTATAAAACTTATTTGTCCATAAGACACCTCTTGATTGGTGTATTTATGCATTATATCTGAAGTATTGGATACATTGCTGTATGTTTTGTTGTTCCAAGTAGTATGGTCTAAGAGGAGAAGGGCTTTTGATTAATGAAATTCATACAGTACTGTGTTGGCCTTGGATACCTTTATTCTTTAATAGAAAGGAGATCATATGGTTCTCTTTGTTCATCTTTTTATGCACTTAAAATTTGATCATTTTGAGTGTCAAAACTAGTCAATTGGGACCTTTGTAAGAAGCAAGTATTCTGACTACATGTTTTGCCCATGTTGTTTCATTCAGTCTTTCCACTGCAGGCATGGGAAAGCTTACCTCTTCAGTAAGGTGTAAGTACTTCTTGATTTTTGTTATGTTGCCTGTGTGCAATATTTTGTACCAAAGACATAAGAATTACGTTATTTTTACCAACTATCCTAATATTTTCTTGCCAATGCCTTATGGGAATTATGGATTCCATGGTAATAACCAAGAAAACCATTTTAAGATGCACTAAGTAGTATGATATATGATTTATTTCTTGTAAATAGCTACTTGCTTCTTTCTTATTCCTATGCAATGTGAGAATTGCCACTGATTGGCTTAACTTGATGTGCCCTAGTCTGTTTGTATCAATTTTAGTTTATAAGTTAGATGTGAACATAGCAAGAGAGTTGAACTAGTGATGGGATTACCGAAGTTACAAATTTACTAGCAGCTGAAGTTGATAATTGGGTTTATTTGGAATGGTTTTCATGAGTGGAATAAGTTATTGAAATGTTAAATGATTGCAACATGATATAGATGTAATTCTCATATTTAATCATCTGATAGGGTGAATGTCTCTGTTGGGGAGAAAGAAGATAGACCTATGATGACTGGGATGCACACCGTTGCTGACATTTTCTGTGTGGGCTGTGGATCGATTGTGGGGTGGAAATATGTGAGATTGAGAAGCAATAACTATATAGAAATAAGATCTTATTTCTTTGATCAGCTACGTAAGTTATTTTGATGGTTTCTTTCAGGAGACTGCACATGAAAAGAGCCAAAAGTACAAGGAAGGGAAATCCGTACTTGAGCGGTCGGTAGATAAGTAGAGATAGAAAAATTTCTAATTCTAGCTTTTAGTTTAAAGTGATGTTCTAAGTAAAGATTGTGGGTGGTTTAAACTTGGGCAGGGTCAAGGTTTCAGGTCCAGATGGAAGCAATTATTGGGTTAGTCATGAGACGCAAGTCGGTGGAAGTGATGCAGATGATGTATGATAATTATTCGGCACATCCAAGTGTACATTCTTCAATACCCATTGTTCTAATTCAACTCATGTGTATTTTTAAAACAAATCAATTCCTGATTTGGGGCAACTCTGCTCAATGCACCTTCAATAACATAATTGAAAAACATTTTAATGTTGATTCTGATTTTATTCTGTGTTTCAAAAACTTGTCACGATCATTGGTTTGTTGCATGTAAATGGTATCCTGGTGTTAGGAAACTCTTCTTGCTTAGGAAAAGCATTTATTGGCTTGTAATGTTTTTGTAGCCATTGGCTTCTTTTTCTGATATAGCCGGCTGCAGGAATAGAAGAATGTTGCCTCTTTTTAGCATCTCTAAATTAGGTCTGCAAGCGAAGTTGATTATTTATGTCATTTTGGAATATACATTATAAGATTTTTGAAAATATTTTGGTTAATTACGCATAAACTGAACGTCTTTGGAGTTGACGAAAACCCATGTCATTTGAATTTGCTCAGCATTTAATCCAGAAATTGCATACTAGTTTTGAATGGCAATTAGATCCCAAAGAGCATATCCTGGAGATATTTTTGGAGAAAAACTTAATATGTAACCGTTACACGGTTAATGTAGTGCAATGATACATTCGTAACTGAATACTCCAAAACTCAGTAATTATTTTATAAGATCTATATATGTTTTATTTTTGAGTTACATAAGCTTATATGTTGTCCCGTTTATGTTGGGTGAGGGTGATTATTTAGATGGATGATATGGTTAGGTTGTTTTTAACTTTTGTTAATTTTTGTTTTTTTTAATAATAATAATAATTATTATTATTATTATTATTATTACTATTATTATTATTATTTTACCATTTAGTTTGGTTAATAATGTTATAAAACAGCATCAAATGCACTCAAGCATCTTGGTATTCATCAAAAAGAAGTGTCTTGGCTTTGCTAATTTATCCCTCGTCTCTTCTGTGCTTGTGGTTAAAGATTTCAAAGTAATTTTTAAAATCTCTTTTCAATTTTTTTCCTTCTCCACACTGGAATCCAACTTCCAAACACGCTTTAAAGGTATTCAAAAGATCGAATATGAAATATAAAAATATTTATTTTTTTCTCATGTTTTCATTTTAATTTAATAATATTAAATTATTAAAATATTTATTAAATAATATAATAAATAATTTATCAATATTTAATTAATTTATTTTTAATTCACTAATTTAATTAAAAATTTATTTATTTATATAAAAAAAATGTCCATTATAAGTTCAGCAAGTAGAGGGGTTTCACATGGTGGTACCGACAATAGCAATAAATAAAAATGAGATCTATTTATACTTCTCGTCTTTTGTACCAACTTTTTCAACAATTGGTTGGGCACCAACTTGCCCTATTAAACTAATTCTGTGTAATTAAATATATTTGGATGGCAATGTAAACAGTTGATTTAGACCGCATTAGTTTTTGCAAAAAACAAAAATCTTAAAGATTTTCATTTTTGTTTTTTATGGCTAGTAAACCACATTAGGTTGATGGTTGATTAATAATTGGGTTTATTAGTTTTGGCCTTCAAACTTAAAACTTTTCAATTCCGTCAGATTTCAATTATTGCATTTTATCCAATTGATTTTTTTTTTTTTTTTTTTTTTTTTTTTTTTTTTTTTTTTTTTTTTTTTTTTTTTTTTTTTTTTTTTTTTTTTTTTTTTTTATTTGTGTTGGCTAACAGTCTCAGTGATTAAAGGTTTGGTCAAATTTAAGCAATATTAAAATATTAGTTGTAGCAATTTAGATTTTTGATTTTAAAAAAATAAAATAAAATTGTATTTTAATACATTAAATGTCATTTGTCAAAATTTTCATTTGGATCAAAATGAAATTTAAAAGCCTAAGTTAAAGAATTTTATATTTAAATGCCGGTAATGTAACTTTCCGAAATTGAAGGATGATAAATTTTATTAACCCTAATAAATTACTTACAATTTGCAATGGTATAGAAGAAGAAAACAATTTCCCATGTCAATCCTTCTTTTAATATTGAAAAATAAAATAAAAACCAATTAAATCTACTAAAATATATATGAAATGTCATGAGTTGATTGATGATTTATATTTAATTATATTTATATTTTTAAAGTTTTTTTTATAAATTTTGTTGAGTTCATTTATCTATAACTATGTTATATTATTATATTAATGAATAAAATATTAATATATGATATTTGATGTGCATTTTAATAGATTTATTTGATATTTTTAACATTATATTAGAGAAATTAAGTACATAAATGATTGATTATTTTTTTATTTTTTTTGGTAATCAATGATTGATTAATTTATGAACACGCGTGATGCGTGCATGCATATATACTTGGGTAAGTATAGGAACATATAATATATATATATATACATATTTTGGTAAGTATTATGGGAATTAGTATATATATATATGTATGTATCTATGGAAAGTAGTCACTAAAATAATATATATATATATGTATGTATCTATGGATAGTCGGAATGAACCTTTAAACCAGAATGTATTCTCATCAATCATCATATTCTATGACCCAAAAAAGAAAATCCTCTTTATATTAAAAAAGAATATATAATTAAAAGGCCAGTAATAAACATTCCCAATTTTTCTTTCTCGCCAAAGGCAAGACATAAAGTTCAGCCTGCCCGCCACAGGTACATCTTTGATTTGGCATGGGATTTAATAAAAGCCTCGCGTAAAAAGATCAAATCAGCCAAGTGAATAAACCATTCGCTCGGATAGCTCTGTGCCTACAACCCTCATGTATTTCCGCAGCTGGCTTTCCAAATAATTTCTTTCTGAGGGACCAAAAACTCGTTGTAGATCCTAATTGAGGAAAACAAATTGCAGTTAGTAAATGGAGTAACAAAGAAAGATTGCTAGTAACTCAGAAAGATTGTTTGCCAAACCTTTGATAAGAGGAGTTTATCCTCTAACAAGGTTCAGGCTGGCTAATTTTGTAAGCCTTCCTTCTGGTTTCAATGAAACTTTTGATTCTCAGCCAAAAAAAAAATACTCAAATCTATTTTACAACCTCATATAAGAAGTACTAATAGATAATAACCCAGTGGTATTACACAAAAGACCCAGGCAATGATCCCAAATTCGAAACCTCATACTCCAATATCACAAATAATAATAATAATAATAATAATAAATTAATTTTTTTGAAAAAAAAAAACTGGGTTGACTCTGGTTATAGCAAAATACAAAATTAAATAATAAAACAGATAACAGCTACCATGAATTATGATAAATACAGTAATGACAAATCAAGAGTCCTTAATCACAAGATGGATACAGCATACCTTGTATTTCACACAAGATCCTTTCAGGCCGATTAATATATTGCCAACATCTCCATTTTCCATCTGATAGGATGCTGGACTACTGGATTCTGGACCTGACTCATTATCAGAGCTTCCATATTCGGGCTCAATATCCTCTTCATCTTCACAAAACAAAACATCATTGGAGTCTCCTTGTCTATTGTCGTCAAGTTGCAGTTCCATAGCATGTTCAGTAACACAAGGCGCTGAGGGCTCTCCGTCTTTAGTACAATCCGATAATACGACGTAGGGCTTTCTGTCAAGAAAAGGCCTGGCAACATCAAATGGAACCCACCTGGATATATCATTACAGCTCATCAGCCACAACAATAACTTTGGTTAGCAAGAACACAAGCAAATTATGTTTACTAAAAATTTAGCTGAAAAGCTTAAAAAAAAATGGAAATTAAGTTCATAGTCAAAACTTCAGCCTGCACACCAAAAAGTGCATAATTATTAAGAAACCATATGCTTCAAGCTCAAGAAATGACAGATTGCCACAAGCTTACAGGTCCCTATATTTCCTCTTGCATTTCCAGATTTCAGATATCCATGCCAGACAATTCTCAAGCTCACCAGAGTTGAGCCCCCCATATGACAATTACTCAGCAGAAAGAATCCATGGTTGGTTCTCAGTGGCCAGTGCATGGCTTTCATGTCTAATCAAATTCTTCTAATTTCCAAAGTGTATTTGCTTAACAATTTCTATCTAATTATCAGCATCTTGAACACAGGTCTCTTTATTCAGTAGTTATATGTAGCCACCATTGGTTAATACCACCAATTGGACCAAGGAATTGGAGAGGGGAGGGGAGGGAGGAGGAGGTGAGAGAGAGAGACAGAGAACACATTCGTCAAGCATTGAAGACCTTAGGTCTATTAATGTGGGTATTTGCTAATTATATATTTCTAAGAGAAGATAATTATATATAAATGTGCCATATAACATTCTAAATTAGGAAATTAGCATGAGGCACCTACTGCAAGTCATAAACATGGACTAAGGACAGAGATAAGAGGATAAAGAAAACTTCACTGACTGTCAGTATATGTAGGTCCAAAACGTGATTGTCCCACACAAAATTGGGAGGGAGGAAGGGCCAATCCGTCTAAGATATATAAAGGATAGAAACCTAGAACGACTTTAATTTTGGGCATTTTTTCTATTTATTGCATAAAAGAATCTACATTACAGAATGTGTCAAAGCAAATAACAGATAATAATGCATCATCATCACACTATGTTCATAAGTGGATTGTTCGACCAGCTTAGATTTTGAGATTGGATGCAATTTAATCCTACAGAAAATATTAACAAACTACAATGGCTCAGCCCTGTGGCATTTAAAAGAAAAGAAAACAATTTTCAAGAAAAAGGAAAAGAACTTACTCGTAACGAAGAGGACAAAGAAGCACATTCATGAAACATTGAAGACCATAGGTCTATTAATGTGGGTATCTTTGCTAATTATCTATTTCTAAGAGAAGATAATTATGTACAAATGTGCCATATAAAATTCTAAATTAGGAAATTAGCATGA
The DNA here is from genome assembly GCA_003254975.1 of Ochetophila trinervis. Taxonomy (NCBI): domain Eukaryota; kingdom Viridiplantae; phylum Streptophyta; class Magnoliopsida; order Rosales; family Rhamnaceae; genus Ochetophila; species Ochetophila trinervis. The sequence continues at coordinate 61,546 of QANX01007554.1, forward strand.
AGCACCTACTACAAGTCATAAACATGGACTAAGTACATAGATAAGAGGATAAAAGTAACTTCACTGGCCGTCAGTATATGTAGGTTCAAAAAGTGAATATGTCCCACACAAAATTGGGAGGGAGGAAGGGCCAATCCGCCTAAGATATATAAAAGATAGAAACCTAGAATGCCTTTTATTTTGGGCATTTATTGCACAAAAGAATCTATGTAACAGAATGTGTTGAAAAAAATAACAGATAATAGTGCAGCATCATCAAACTATTTTCATAAGAGGATTGTTTGACCAGCTTAGATTTTGAGATTTGATGCAAATTAATCCTACATAAAATATTAAACAAAGTACAATGGCTCAGACCTGTGACATTTAAAAGAAAAGATAACAATTTTCAAAAAAAAAAAGGAAAAAGAACTTACTCGTAACGAAGAGGACAAAGAAGCTCAGAAGGACAATATGCAGCTTTATATCTCATTTTATTGCAGGAATGGATATAATATCCAAGATAATAATATTGGAGACTAGGGCAACGGGTTTGGTTTTCCTTCACCCAATTAATTTCTTGTAGGGCTGAATACTTGCCCAGCGATAGGAAGGCAAAGTCTGGATCCCAGAACAAATATTTACTTGACAAACATCTAGGGAGGATATCTACAACACCAACTGCAACAAGCTGACCATCAATCACATATTGCTGATGGAAAGAACCAAAGCCAAAAGGTGGAACTGTTCCATCACTGGTTGGAGGAACAAATATTAATGGAGAATCAACCAGAAACCTCTTATAAGAACTTTCTGTAACATGATCTGGTGTATCATCATGCACTTTAATCTGATATCTTCTATACAAGGCAAATTCTTCTGGGTCAAAACTTGATCTTTTCAAATAGATCTCAAGCCTTCGCCTCTTCACTGGGGGATGTTTAGAGCTGTTCTTTGGACAGCAAACTTTACTTGCATGTCTTTCAGCAGATCCTTCAGAAGTAGTAACAATCTCAGCACATCCATCCAGTGAAGTTTGTTTTTTACCGGAATAAAAATTTATGTGTCCATTACAAGCGCTGACTAGACCAGAAGTTTCAGCAAGATGTTTTAAAAAATTTGTCAGTTTTTCTGCAATAACTTTGGGAGAGTGCACATTTTCTTCAGCAATATTTCCAGATACTCTAGACTGGTGGACATCCTTCATACTTTGCTGTGCCCGTTTTATAGATGCTGCTATTTGGAATGCAATATTGCTGGTGTATGCGAGATGCTCAGATACGTCTACCAATAGCTTTCTTTTGGCATGTGAAACCTTTTTAACAGAAGCCTTTGGTAATTGAATGTCATGGGGAAATTCCCCACTTTTGGTACACAAGGACACTGCACCATCAATTTCTTCTGATAAGTACTTTATAATCTTCTCTTCCCCATTCTTCTCTTCCTTGTTAGAAGACGAGATTTTTCCAACTGCTGAACTTAAAACTTCATGATCAGCATTGCTACATGTTCCCTTAGCAGCATTTTGATTCCCCTCTACTTTTGTTTTACAATCCATGGTGCCATCTAAGAACCTAGGCAAAAACTTTTGTTAGCGGTATTGTTCTAAATTGAAATAAACTCAAAATACATTTAATACATAGGTTTCCATATAAAACTAGAAATGCACAGTAGTTTGCTAGCATCAAACAATTTAATTGCCAACATTAAAGGAAGATGCTATCAATTACTCCTCTACATACTCAACTCTCAGAAAACTAAAGCAACCCCAACATCTGGCAAGTTAAAAATAATTCAATGAGGCAAAGGATGGATCATACATTGACTCAAGCGCAATGGTTAAGTAGCTCTATTTTTAGGCTTGGACGTATATCAAAGACTAAGAACATGCTCTATTTTTTTTCAAGCACAATGGTTAAGTAGCTCAACGTTTCTATTCTTAAATGACCAAAAGTAATATTTTCTTTATATAGAATTGTAAAAAGAACCACGGAAACAAATTGATCAGCAATAAAGTTACTTGGCATTAAAAGAGAGAGACAAATGTAAGTAATATAAGTATACCTTTGCACTCGTCTAGTCACACGAAGTTGCTCTTTAGAAGGAATATAATTATCGGCTCTCAGACGAATAGTATATGAAGGGCAGCATGTTCTTTCCATCTCAGGTTTGTAAAGGAAAGAACCAGATCTCCTCCACCCCCAGTCAAGAAGATCTAGTAAACAATCATAAAAAAATTACAGGGCAATCAATCACATACCATAATAAGTAAAAACAAGTTAAACAAATCTAATATTTTAACCAGGAAAAATCAATTGATATCTTATAATTGCAGCCAAACTCTAAGCTTATACTAAATAACTACTGAAAGAAGATCTTTAATTCCTAGGCAGTTTCAATTTTGGAAATAAAGACAATATGAAGCATCGCAAAATGCAAGTATATTGAGAAACGTTTATTATCATAAACCCACTACCATCGCTCAAAGTCTGAAATTTGTTGAGAAAATATATGTACATAAAAAGGATGCTTTATACCCTACAAAAAAGCCCTTTTACAAGGATGTCCATAAGTTAGGACTACAGCACCATGAAGATCAAAAGCATTTTTACGCATGCTGTCTAAAATGACAAAAACAAGTGTCAGTTTTGCAAAACATGCAAAGAAGCTGAGTTGACCAACCTTGATAATCATTAACTGTAAGGCTATGCGCCCATAAGCCTGCAAAACCATGAAATATAGGAAAAGGTCTCAGAAATACAGTTGAATCCGTCCATAGATAGAAAGAAACAATGCAAAGTTAGTTTATCAATATCTCAAAAGTCTGGCTGAAATTTGAGAACGGAACACAACCCTTTTTCATTTACTACTTTTTGCTACTTTTTCATTTACATTTTTGTTCGTGCCCGTTTCTTTATCTATGTCCACTATTGTCACCAATCCATAACTAAAACCAATGCTCATATCAAAATTACACTCATAGGAGTGAACTAGATATGATGAGATAAATCATAGTTTGAAATTGGAGTTTGTGTCAAAACTGAATAGAAGTTAATCATGTATAAGGATACTTCATTAATGACACGAGGTGAAAGAACTTGATCGATATTCTTCCAAAATTTCTGCATTGATCCACACTGAAGAGCCAGTTAATTTATCAATATATCTAAAATTTTCGTATCAAAGAAAATAATAAAAGAAAAAACTTGAAGCCAATTTCCCATTTTTCCGGCCCAACCATTAAAAATCGCCCACAAAAGTTCTCAACTTTCACTGAGCCCTAAAAGAACCTAAAATCTCGAAAAACTCAATAAATTTCTCAAAATAAAACAGAAGAGCGATCTACGAACAATGCCCAAACACTTAACGATTTCAACAAGACACTCGTAATTAGGTGTTCAATTCGTCAGCGACAAAATTTGTACAAGGAAAAGCTTAAACTTTTAAATCTAACTGAAAAATACAGAGAAAGAAAAAAACCGGATAGAAATCGATCCAAAATAGGTAAGATTGAAGAAAAATAATGAGGAAAGAGAAAGAGATTGACCATGAGAAATGCTGGTGCGACCAGGGGATTTACAATAGCCACAAGAGCTTCTATTCCTTCCGCAATCGTGGACTTTGCTTCGTCCTCGGTCGCTGTTGTTGTTGTTTCTGTTCCTGTTGCTTCTGCTGCTACTGCTCGCCTCGCTCCTCATCTTTCCTGACATTTCCGATTCTCTTCTCCTCCCTCCTCAGCTCTGAATCGGAAAGAATTTGCAGGGGATTTGTTTCCTCTGCTTCACCGAAACGACGTCGAACACGCAATCATCTCTTCCTTTTTATTATTTTATTTCATTCAATTATTATTAGTGCTAATTGTATTTTAATAAAGAAACATGAGTTTAGAATTTTTGCAATATAAATTTTTAAGTTTTAATTTATTGCATGTTGTTCAAATTGAAAAATAGATATATGCAAACTGTTAAAATTAATTTAAAACTGTAATAAATTAAAATTAAAGAGTCTAAAATTACAACAACTTATGTTTTAATATTGGTTTTTAATTTATTTAATGTATGTTATCAAAAAAAAATTATTCCAACGTATATTTTAATCGTTAATTGAAAAAAGATCAAAACTTAACAATTGAAATTTAAAAATCTAAATTACAAGGTTCTAAATTAAAAAATTAAAAGTGCAATTCTTTTAACTATAAAGTATTAAAATATAATTTAAAAAAATTACTAAAATGTTACTAATCTTTTTTTTTTTTCGTGAATTATTAGATTTGAAATGATATGAAGCTGGAGCCTGGAGATTTTGATCTCATTGAGTTTGATAAGATGTGGAACTCACCCCTCACTCTCATCTATAAATAAAGAAGGGGTATTTGTATTATTTCCTAAAGGAGAAAGACCTTTTTTTTTGTGCTTTTTTTTTCCTTGTTTTTTTTTGGTAATCAAGACCTTTCTTCCTCTGTGGATGAAATGCAAACTCTTGACCTTATCTTCAAATTTTCGCAACCAAAATTAGTTCTCTTTTACAATTTAAAACAAACTAAGGGGTGTATTTAATTAAAATTTTAAAAAAAAATTTATTTATTTTTTTTAATTATAGACTTTTGTAGGTTTTAATAAATTTTTGTAAATTTTATAAAAATATTAATAACTTTGAGTGACTTTTATAATTTTTTTTAAAAAGACTTTCTTAGATTCTAAATGACTTTTATAAATTGTTTATTTTTACTTTTCAGATTTATAGATACTTTATATATCTTTCTCATTGCAACCATTTAATCATTGTTTAAATGTCATAAATAAATCTTTATTACTCCTTTATGTTGGCTACAACTGCATGTACATGCTTACTTAAGAAAATGGAGAGAAAAAAATAAGAAATAACTTTAATATAATAGTGATATATAGATTAACTAATAAATTATCAAAATATGAAGACATTAATTTTTAATTCAAAAAAAATGTATGATGTTCATAAAATACCAAAAATATTTAATGAAAAAATTAAAATATCTAATGTCCACCACTATTAATAATTTCTGCATCATTCCACATACTAGTAGTTATATCAATCCTCCATTTATTAGCATGCTCTCTTTGCTGCATTTGAGTATCAAAAAACAATTCAAAATTGTCGTCTTGATTAACTATTATTGGTGGAGACGATAAATTTTCATTATTCAGAACAACACTCTTTACAAAGAAAGTTGTCTAATCATACACAAGCTAACACTAGTTCTACCTGTGTATCAAATGGAAAAGGCAGAGTTGACTTAAAAATTGTGAATCGTGATTTGAATATGTCAAATATCCTCTCAATTACATTTCTCAAAGAAGCATGGCGAAAATTGATCACAACTCATTTGCAGTTTCAGGATCACAACCTTCACCAAAAAATTATTGAAGATAATATCAAACACTTTAAAAAAGAGCTAAGAATTAACGTTGATTAGGAAACCCACACTCTACCAAAAAATATTTACCTGAACAAACAATTGTATTTGTACAATTAGTAAGCAATTTTTTTTTTTTTTTATACTTAAGAAATAAAAAATGAACATCAAAACAAATAAGTTTACAAAAAAAATAATGCAATAAAAAATAGGTGGAAAAAAAAAACCTTGTGGTACTTTAAGTATGTTGTTCCTTGATAAAACATCATTTAACACTTTTGAATCATGAGCAGATTCTTCCCACTCACTAAGCACATACATAAATTCCAAATCAAAATTGCAAGATACTAAGACATTTTGCGAAATTATTCCATGACAATTACGATAGCTGCTTGTACCACGTTCACGTACCATTGCTAGAATATGTGTGTCGTCAATAGCTCCAATGCAATCCTGTAATAAAAAAATAAATAACAACAACAACAACAACAATAATAATAATAATAATAATAATTAATCATAATTGCTTTAGTCACTTACTTTGAAAAAAGGATAAAATTTTGTACTTTCTCTAATTTTTTCTGACACTGTTGGTCTAGGTTTGACCATCATATTTACTACAATTATGTTCAATGCCTTCAAAACCCTGTTGAAATTTTTACTGGTAGTTAAATGTGATCGAGAAAATGTTTCTCGAAGCACATAATATTGAGAATTTTGATTAACTGTGAGTAAAAATGATGCAAGCATCTCCTCAATACAAATAAATATAGTGTCCTATAAGAATGTTTTTTCTCTAATGATAGTGCATAGCTTTAGAAACACATCGGGATACATTTTATAAACTTGTCGAAAGTTTGCCAGATTATCTTGCGATATTTTGTGTACATAATCGTATCCAATTGAGGTTTTTGGTCGCCTAGATAAAGAACGTTGGACATGATTATTATACATATTATCTATAAGCTCATTTAGCTATTAATTAATTGTTACTAAGGATATCAATAAACACCTAATGGTTTCATTGCATTCTTCATTGTTCTCTTTGTCTTCATTTTTTTTTTCTCTATTTCAAGATCGTCATCCATGTTGGAATTAGACATCATAAAAATTGAACCACTTGAGAAAAAAATAAATTCACTTATGTTCATGTTTCATGCATTTTTCATATATGGATATAATTAAAATTATAAAAAAAAATAGTAAAAAGTTAAAAACTAGTAATGAAATTTATAAACTAAAGAAAGTAATTCATTAAAAAGTTAAAAATTATAATGAAATTCTCAAACAATAATAATGAAAAAACAATCTAAAACATTACTAGTGTATTAAATAAACAATTCATTCTTCTAATTTAAAATTTATCCACTCAGAACACTCTTCATGTGTCATTTTCAGGAACTCAATCATTTTTACTCTAGTATTAACCAACTTAAGCGCCCTGAAACAAGCACAATTATCCAAATTTAGACTCTCCTTGATCACATCCCAACAACACTGTTGTCTAACGTCAATTGAATCAATATTTTATTTTTAACTTGCTAATAGTTTGAGTAAGTTTGTTTATAGCATCCGAGTGACTTCTATTAATTCCAAATGAGCCTGATTTTCCATCAACTTCCATTCTATTTCTTTTTCTAGTTGTTGGAAGAACTTATCTGACTAAATTTGGGTCACTGCAAAAAAATGGATCTGATTTGGTTTTGTAGATCCGTTATTTTAGTTTTTAAAGAATTTTATTAACACTTCATCTTTGATAAGGGTAGCAAAGGTATATTCATCAGGTTGGATGCCCGACATCTTCATACAACGGTATATAGAAAGAGCACGACCCTCATCTCCATTTTCTAGGCATCTTGAGATAATTGTTGTCCATGCTACATCATCAAGGGAAGGAATCTCGGTGAAAATTTTAATTGCACTTTCCAAGTCTCCGCATTTAACATACATATCTAGAATTCCACTGCTAACAAACAAATCCTGGTCATAACCCATTCTTATTATATGACCATGAATTTCTTTCCCTTTTTACACCTCTTCCAAGCAACCAGAGGCTTTTGCAGTAGTTGCTAAAGTAATCTCATCAGCACTTTTTCCATTCCCATGTATCAGACTCAAAAGTGTCAATGCTTTGTGACTGTCATTATCGAATCCTGATTTCACAGAAACATTATGAATTTGTTGCCCCAGTTAGAGATCATTCGCACCCACAATGGTAGAGAGGATAACCACTAAAGTAACATGATCATACTCCACTTTAGATCTAACCATATTTATAAAACATTCAAAATCAGCCCAATTTTCACCCGCATGAAGATACTCAGACATTTTTTTATTCCATATAAACACATCTGAATTATCGTCATACATATATAATTTAGTTGCATATGCTTGAATTTGCTCCCCATGCCTCTTACCTAAATCATAGATAACTTTGTTAATCCCAGCAAGAACACAATGCATACTGACATCATCAAGGCATAATCCACTCAAATGAAATGCAGAAAATAGACAACAAGCTTCTTCCCCAAAACCCTTTTCCACATATGCTCTAAGCATTACATTCCACAATACAATATCCCTTTTCGGCATCCAATCAAACAAAGCTCGAGCTTGCCCAAGTAATCCAAATTTAGAATATATATTCATGAGAGCACCAGAAATAAAGACATCCCATTCCAATTCAATCTTAACAGCATAGCCATGAACAGCCTTCAAAGCCTATACGTAACCCGTGAGCAAATAAAGCTTTTAAAATAGGTGCCAAAGTGAGCCGACTAGTTGAAACAAAGGATTCACGAAGATGACGGAAAAGGTTAAAACCCTCTTGAATACTCTTAATGACGGAGTCTGCAGATTGCTCAAAGGTAGCTAAGATGGAGTACAAGTGACAAAGTCTCTGTTCAATGACTTATCAAACAGACAACATGCAGACGAGAGCGACCCGCATTTGGAATACATCGTAATAAGATTGTTGATTATAAAATGATTTGGGTCTTGGCCAGATCTTCTAATACACGCATGTGCATGCTTGCCGAGATACAAGTCGGTGGTGGCAACATCAGTGCGGAGAATGGAGAACCATTGGGAAGAAGAGGAGGAAGAGTATGGCGAATGATTGGGAGAATAAAGAGTGGAGCTGGTCTCTACCTATCTCAGATTTTTATTCAAAATAAATTGAAGAGTGAGAACTAGTAAATACCTGTATAAAAGAGTAGGAGCCATTGAACAGAAGAAGAAGAAGAAGAACCCTAACGCTTGGTTGTTCTCTGTCTTTTGTTTTTCTCTAAAAAGTCTATGAAAGTTCATAGGAAAAATGAGATTCAAATATTGAGGTTGAATATATATACTCCTCACCAAAAGTCGATAAAAGTTATTTTCTTTAAAAAGTAAAGTTTAGATTGAATACCTATAAACTTTATGGACTTTTAAAAATTTATCATTAAATACCGCATGACTTTTGAAGACTTTTTAAAAGTTTATAAAAGTCTTTATTAAATACTCCATGACTTTTAAAATATTTTAAAAGTTTAGATTGAATACACTCAAACTTTTTAAATAGATAGAAGTCATTCAAAGTCATGATTAAATACAACCCTATAAGTCATGTTTGGAAAAGTTTATCCAAAATTATTAACGTAAGATCAAACAAATGAGTTCAACATTGGAATTAGTACTATTATATTATTATTATTATTATTATTTAAAAGCATGATTTTGTAGCTATTAAAATGCTCATATTGATAGATTATGTTGAAATATATTGTGATTAAGATGTATATTTTGTCACTCTGAAAATAGTTTAGTAACAAAAGTTTTTAGACAATGATTTTAAATTTAAATATTTAATTTCATAAGAAAAAAAGAATTTATTACATTTTAAGTTAGATTTGTGACTGTCAAATTAAAAATGTTATTCTTAAAGGTACTAAAATGCAAATCTTTGAAAATATAGTGCCTAATACTATGCAAAAATAAATGATATGTGACGCTTTAAAAGTGTTTAAAAACATATAAGTTGATATTTTAACTTGTGTCACTAGAAAGGGTCTGTAAAAAAAAACATTTTATATTTAACAAATAACAATGCTTTAAAAGTGTCTCCAAAAGTGTCATTAAAAACGATGCTTCATAATATCTTCCAATTAAAAAAAAAAGAGATGAAATAAATTATTAAAACAGCAACACTTTCGAGCCTTTTGTAACATAAAAGAAAAAATGCAGCAAAAAAATAGCAACGTTTTTGCTATAGAAGCATCGCCCTTATATCTTTTAGTGATGAATTTAATAAAAATCTGTCAAAAAGAAGCAATGAATTTGGACCAAAAGTGTTGTCTTTTTACTTTTAGTAGCGAATTAAATAAAAATCCATCCAAAAAGGTCAACGCTTGTGCTCTAAAATTGTCACCCTTTACGACTTTTTGTGGTAAATTTTTTAAAATTGCCAAAAAGGAGCAAAATTGTGTTCTAAAAGCGTCACATTTTTGCTACCTTTTGTGAGGCTTTATAAGATTTTTTGATGAATTTTGTTAAATATTTTTTCAAAGTAGTGACATTTTCTTCTAGGAAGGCTCGCTAATTGTCAAAACAACTATGCTTTTTGTTTATATGTTTCTTTTTAAATTTTGAATTGTCCTCTCTTTGAAATTTTTATCACTTTAACAACATCACTAATTATCATCTATTTTTTTTTATAATTAATGTTAATATTAATATTGTATTTAAAAAATAATAAACAATTTAATTTTTATACACGAAAATCGCAATATATTTACAATTTTTATAATTAATAAAACATACATATAATAATTAAATAATACATATAATTAAATATCAATATAATACATACATGGAAAATCAAGAAAATCTATAGGATAAGTACAGTTGACTTCATCTTGTATCTAGATGATTCTATTGTATTGTACAATAAAAAATCAAAAAAATAATTTATTTTTAAAAATTCTATAGGATAAGTATACTGAAATAAAAGATGTAATATTAAAATTAATGTTAATTAGTAATTACAATTTTACTTAATTGGTCTAGACTTGCATTTCTCCTCTATATTTGAAAAAATAAAATGTAATAAATTTTTAAGACATGATTTTATTGGTCTTAGAAGATAACCCGAAGCAAGAGTAAATAAAGACGAGAAGCTCTGCAAATGGAGTGAACCTTAAGCAACCGAAGCACAATAAACACGAAAATTCCTTATGAAACCCAGAGCAACACGATAAATGTCAAATATCATTTTCAATATTTATAAAATTTAACACACATTGTTCAAAATATAAGAATCAATGTAAACTATGTTCAAAATCGGCACACCCACAAAACTCAAACATCAAAAGTGTCACAAAATAGCGACGTTTCAACAAAAAATTCCTAACTGGCAACGATTTAGCAAAAGCTTCACAAAATGGCGACTCTTTAGAAAAAGTGTCCCCAAATAGCGACGCTTTTCCTAAAGTGTCACAAAATAGTGAACTTTTTTAGTTGTAATTTGTAGCAGCTTCATAAAGCAGTCCAAAAGCGACGACAATCCTTTCTAAATGTCAAAATTGGTTCATTTGTTTTACGCTTTTTTGAAACATCATTTTTTAAAAATATTTTGTGATGCAAAGTGTCGCAAGTATTTTAAGCTCACCTCATCTTTAGTAACATTTAAGCAAAAATGTTGTATTTTTTATATTTCGATGAGCTTTGTTTAAAAATGTCTCTTGTTTTGCAACATTTATTCACAAAACATCGAAATTAATTTATTTTTTTGTGACGCTTTAGAGAAATGTTTTTTCTGTTTGACTAATTTGCGACGCTTCATTATGGAAGTGCCACCATTTGGCGACATCTTTGTAAAATGTTATTTTTCTTAAATCCTTTAGCGACACTTTTGACAGGACCCGCCCCGGAAATCCCTCCGGATTTTCCAGAGAGGCCCCGCCTGAGGAAGATTCCACCAGAACCCCTCGGGGCAACCAACAGAATCCTCCTCCGAAAGGAGATAATAATCAAATAAACAAATAAACAATAATGGGATGAATAG